>KZ072087.1:7334-29859 GCA_002091845.1 Anopheles cracens
CAGGAGCACTCTGCGAGTGAGGAGAGACCGCCAAACCGCATTCGGCGCAGAGGGTTGTTATTTAAGCAATAAATTTCGGTCTGGACCCTTTACAATCACTTCATCATCCTCGCACCAACGTGAAGTAGGTTTACCCCACACAAACACACACACACATCGACTTAGGTGGAGGTTAGGTCAGTAGGTAATTTCGAACTCGGTAACGAAAACATCGCTCCCTCTGCTAGCGCTCCTCAAGACTAGCCCTATTATGCCATAGATTCACACAAACACACAGACAAATGCAGACAATTGTAGCATAGAAAACAAAATAGGAGAACGCTACGCTTCAAGAAATCAATTCGCTTCTTCACCCATAATCGATAACCGATCTTTAAACGCTCAAACAGCGCCAAGCATAATTGAGTACCGGGTGAAGTGTGCAGCGAGAAGAGCAGTGCACTGTGCGCTCTATCTCTTCTACAGAGGTGGTAGCAAAGCTGCAAACACACAAATTCGTACTGCAAAACCGCGTTGGGTAACCGCGAGTCATGATCGCTTTTCTTATCTATTGCAGACCCATTTTGCTGCGCCTTCTGCCTCCAAGATGAGACTCCTGCGCAAAGAGCCTCAACAACACGTGAGGGTGTGCTGGGCGCTCATTGTGTGGTCGGCCCCACTAACCGATTGCGAATCATATCTGGCTGGCAAAAGGATGTTGCTCGAGCGTGTTCGCGCCGCGCGGCCCATGTGTGTAGCAGCAGCCTTAAAGGTTATGTCACTTTCGCCCCGGCCCCGGCGTTTATGAAGCATTGCATGGTTTCTGCATTGCATTACAGTACGCGCGCATTTACAATTTCACCCGGGCGCCTCGGTTTGGTGCTTAGCCGGGTGTAACATTTCCGCAAAATGGCTTCGGGTCCGGTACGTGTAGGGCTGTTGGAGAGCGTTCGCTTAAAGCGGATCTTTAAACACATCTGCACCGTACCGTGAGCTAGACAACCAGATGCAGTGGAGTGAGTGATAGCAGGAAGGTGGTTGCCGTTGGAATTGAGCTGCGATGGATCTGGAATAGAGAACCGAACTGCAACTGGTCATTGATTCACTTTACATCGAGCATGGGCTACGTCGACTCTTTTCTAAGAACGCGTGAGAGTCATCCATCTTTTTCATAGAATCGATCCAATATTCGATGTACAGTGAGATCATTTTATTTGAATCGCGAAGGAAGAAGATTGTCTAATAGATGACCTTTTTTTCTCAATTTCCCATTCCATAAAAGACACATAGAGCGTTGTCAAAAAGTGATAAAAAATCACAAGGAATCGATTCTTAATACGACCGTAAATGAATTGAACATCCAAATATAATTTCTTACCAGAGATCGAGTCGATTCCGGAGCATCATATCTCTGATTCTTGCATTAGATTGAACACCTCCTCAGGATCATAGTAGTAATGGTGCAGTAATTTCGCTTTTGACACACTTTGCAATGCCCAGCAGCGTGTTATGGGACGAAGCAGCCTGTATCCGATCACTTTTACGCCCTCCGCGATCAACGCAGATCAACCGAGGGCTCTCTTGCGTTAGCCACAAAGCACTCCTGCGGCTGGGTGTCGTCGGTTCAGCCGCACAATGGCGGCTAGTCTCTTGCGTTTGCAGTCCCGTGACAACCTGGGGATACGCATAGTCGAATGCATACAGGCTTCGCCGAGCGATCGGAGCAAAACGTACGTGGTAGCGGCAGCATCCGGCAGCCGAGACGACTGTCCCACTGTCGCAACCCCCTTGCGGTTGCAAACAGTCCATATAATTATGAAAAATAAATAAACCGATCTCCACCAGCCGACGGAGGAGTACGCGCCGTTTGCCGCCTTGCGTCAGCGCGCGCAGTCAAGTCAGTCGGGTGTGGAAAGGCGGGCAAATCCAGTCCGTATGGGCGATGATATGCAATAAAAATGACCGCAGGAGCAAATACGGACAGAGATCTGTCCGATCCAGCCGAGGTGAACGATAAATCAGGCTCGATCGCCGATTCAAGCGAGCAGGAAAGAGAGACGAAAACGACACAAACACACACGCCACGCTGCACAACCTCTTTTCGGTTGCTGTGTTTGCTTCCGTGATGTCTGCCAAAGGGAAAAGCTGGTCGCCTGCCGGAAAATGCACACACGTATCCGCCGGACCACCGGACCGCCCCTAAATGGAGGAGGGCGCAAAAACAATTAGCGATGATTAATTGAGACAATTTGATTGCTATTTAGAGGGACCGGAACGCACCGAGCGCGTCAGTGTTTCGCTTTCCGCCTGCGTGCGGATCTATTTATATCGTCTCGATCGATAAATAACGACACATAAAGGACACGTCTCCAGCGAACTCTTTCTCCCGATTCTAGCAGGCAACCCTGCTGGCTTTCCAGGAAGGCAGTGCCTAAGCCCAGTGGCATCTTATGCAAAACAAGTCGAATCAAAACACTAAATCTAGTTTAACCGCAGGTGGTGGGACGTCTGCGTACGTGACATGATCAGGTAGCTAACTCGTGCTGGTAGTGCCCACAATCTGTCACTGTAAACGTAAATTTAATTAGAGATCGTAATATGACAACTGCTCCAGCGACCAGATTGGACTTCAACAATCCGAAACGGTAGGAGCGGACGCCATGTTGGTGCCCACGAATGGAAACAGTAATAAAAAATAATAAAAAAACCACACGGTAGCAGCTAAGCCACCCTACCGCCCATCATCGCGATGCGATAGATAAGCGCATTTGAAAGTAAAAAGCATCTCCACACACACACACACGCACACAAGCCGGCTGACGGATAAAAACGGAGCTTTTAATTGAAGTTGACACTCGTCTGCACCTGTCTTTTGCGGGGCTCAAGTAGCCGTGTCGCAGGGGCCCCGTGTGGGTTGATTTTCTGCTGTCGCGACACCGAAAATGAAAGCGACGGTATCCCTGCGGAAGGGGGCTAGAAGTAGAGTAACGAGGCGAGTAAAGACGAAATCGAAGGCTGTTTTATAGGTACGAAATTGACCAAGCCAAGGCATGCATTTGGAATTTCGACACAAGTCATTTCGATCCCTCAATGTATTCATTATCTAAAAGCTCCACAACGGTAAATATGTGATGTGATTCTCATATCTTGAGGAACAAGCATCAAAGCTTTTGGTTATTGTATGGTTATTGTAATACTATACAAGGTCTACATATCCACAAAGATGTAGAAAGTTTTGTTTTGGCCCAGTATCATGAAACGTTTCCATTTTTTTTTTTTGATATACTAGGAAACAGTTCATATAAGGATAGTCTACTTCAAAACCCCTAATCTATAGGTAGCTAATGCAAATAACCTCCTTCTGCAGTACAACCTCCTGGTGATGCGTTTCTCCAGCTTTGACGGCAAAATTTTCACTCTCAACGCACACGGCATGCGAACTGGAAAACCTGGAATGCAACGAACCGGCGACCGAACACAACCGGCCGCATGTTGTCGCGTCGAAGTCAATAAACTAATTAGCGTAATGGGGCATATGCCCGCTCGCACGACTGCGACTGCAATCAGCTGTCTGCGTACGCAAATACCGTCGATAAACCGACCTCCCTCCCGCAGTCGGTTAGGTGCTGGTTTTTCTTCTTTCGTGCTTTCAGCCAGATGAAAGCACGCAATCGTTCGCAGGGTGGAAATCGGCACAGTGGATGACGATGATCATGATGATAATGTCCAGCAATTAGTTGTCCACCGGTCGTGCAGCCAAGTGCGAATCAACACATCTGGTCCTAAACGGTGAGACCCATACGGCTTCATATCGCGAAGATTTGCCCATAACACGCCTTTAAGCGTATCAAACATAAACACTGGACACGTAGACTCTTCCCACCCCACACACCCCAGATACACCTGCTCCGAACGAGTTGGAGCCCGCAGAATCTTAATAACTCCAGTTTTGAGACACTGACTGTACCTCTCATGAGAGATCTGCACTCGCCATGCAGCGCTCGCACGACTCATCACAATGGAGCACAGTGGAAGAAAGGAACCTGTACATGAATCTTCAGCCATCTGACAAATAACCTCTCCGGGACGAAAGAAAGATGTTACCACCACTGTCGGCTAAAGTAATGCAATATATAGCCACTTTTCGTTGCGCAATACGCAAACAACAACAAAAAAACAAACCAACATAGGTCAACTTAATCGGCTCATCAGCGAGATACGCACCACAAACTGTTTTTGTAGCCCGGCGCTTGCAAAATTGTACGGGGCAAAACTCCCATGCATCTCCGCCAAACACCACGCACACAAGGTGCTCAGCAAAATGTTACGACTATCTCTTTCTCTAATGAAGCAATAAAAGCCACATGCACATTAGCGTTCTTGTTCCATTGTTTTCAGCGTTCCCTCCCCCGATATAGCCGTGAGTTTTTATGTCGCTGATCTCCTACGCTCGCTACTAATGTGTGCAGTGTGATGTACTCTGACGGATTCGGCAGAGTTAATGCACTCACTCCTAAAGCACGCGCCGGTGTGTCGACGGGTCGGGGACATCACATCACCTTATCCGATCCAATCAGATCGAGCTGTCAACTGTCAACTGTCGATGGCTGAAGCCCCGACATGACCCCGGCAGGACTTGTGTTTCGCAATCCCAGAAGACCCACCGCAATCGCCGATGTCATCACACCAAAAGGTCACAACCGAGGGTAAGAAGATACTTCAACGGATTTTGCATCGTTCCACCTGTCTCGTAGGAGGAGGCTGATCATGATCGTCGTCATATGCAATCAGTATAGGAAAAACCTGATCCGATGATAAAATTGCATTTCGCTTTTTCTGCAGATGCAGTCTGCCACGTCCAACGCAGAGTGGATGACGCTTGGTAGTGGGCAAATAGGTCGTGCTGAAGCGTATTTAAATTTAACCGCACCATGGCTGCCTTTTTGTGCGCTTTGTACGCCAAACGTACACGTCCGCACGTTTCTAGGTCGATCAATATCCGCGGCACCTAGACATGACATCATACGCAGATTTATTATCGGTTTTCAACACAGAAGCTTCTAGCTGCGTCAAAACACGACTTGACTCATTTACTCGCAGTGCAGTAGAAGGGTGCTAGTAGCATGCATTGTGAAATCCTAATGGCTCAGTATCCACCACTCTGCCCACCCCGGAAAGGTCAGGTTGGTAATCAATTATCGTTCCTACACGTCATCGTTCGAACGATCGTATCGATGTGCCTGTTGCTCTCGTACGATCGTAGCAAGTCCCGCACCAGACGCTCACTCTCCATCCATCATTTCGATACAATTTTCCGCAACATTTGCCAAATCCACACCGGCAACGTGGTCATCCATCTTGTCGCCACCCGGACGTCTGTTAGCCGTCGGAGAGTAGGACCCGGAGCACAGTGCATCTGAAACTTGACTCCTAGTTATCCTCTGACGGCGGGATCTTGCGGTTTGGCCCGTAGGCGCTCTATAAAACATGACTGACGCTGAGAGCATTACAAGACAGAGTTATTTCTGGGCCATCGTTATGACTCGCGGTGGCATCCACGATCTTAATTGCGCTGCTGACCCAAATCCGACCCTCGGAACCATTTCTGCATCAAACATCTCCTGATCCGACCTGATCGTCACATCTCTCTTAAGGGCTTTTGTAATGCAAACTCACAAGCCGAAAGATACCCACACCGACTGACCCATACGAACCGAAAAATCGATCAGCTTGAACCCCCAAAGGCGAGAGCGAGAGCTATTTTGTACCGAAATTGCGTACATCACCAACCATCTCTCGAACGCGTTGCAATTAACAGTTTTCCATCAATTACGACGTTTGGTGCACCGTTCCGTAACTCCGTGCCGGTGTTTGTGCGACCTCCCACCGCTCATTTCTCTGCTTCTTCATCTTCTTGCGGCGCGGTAAGTTAATTACCACCTACTTGGCTGTGGCAAAACTATTTTCCCTACCGGAGGAGCAGCACCCGATTTCTCTGCGCGCTCGGTCGATGCTAATTGATAGTGACCGACGAGTGAGGGAGGCTTGGGCCGCCCATGATGACATAAAGCTACTGTTACTCCGTGCCACACTCGGTCGTTAAGGGCACCACTGGCAGATTTGTTGAGCGATATTGTCACCGCGCTTTTCAACACGATGCTTCAGCGGTTCTCTGTCGAGGTATTACATCATCAGGAAGGAATAAATCTAACTGCGACAACAGCGTTAGACAACAAAGTCATGGCATTATAGTGTTTTAGGGTTCATACCGGTTCATAAATAATGTCATATGTCTGCATTGTTACGATTAATAGCTGCTGCAGCCAGTAAGGCAATAAACCGAACGTTCAAGTATTTGAACGATGTACTCGAACTTTTTGAAAATTTTGGTGAATTTTTGTAGACATATTCTAGAATTTCATTACACAAACCTGACTGCTACCTGTCTATAAACACATCATCAATTAAACTACAAAAATCCGAACTTACGCATCATGCAAAACTCCGCAAAAGCACCGCAGCAAAATATGCCTTCAATTTGCATACGATGAGTCAAGCTAGGTCATGTTGCAGTGGCCCTGAACTCCCCACCCCTTACCTCCCTACGCCTGCTACATGTTCCCCGGTGTCCCAAGGAAAACAGATTTCTTCAACCTGCCGCTGCTTTTTTTGCACAAGAAAACCAACCCTTCTGCATAACAATGATCACCAAACAACCATTTCCTTTCCCTTGAACTTTCTTCTACGCTGCTACCTGCCACCTGCCGCTGCTGCGGGCGATCCGTCACTCGCGCGAAAGGGTTTTCCCTGCCCGGTCGCATCTGCATTTAAATATGAAAAAACATCCGCTACGAGCATATCGAACAAGTGGTTCGCCCGCCACACCGTTCGTGATGTTTCTAATCCGGTTCGGGGTTTGGTGTGCCTGCGGGCACGCGTTTATTATTATTTTACACGCGCGCGCTGCGCGGCCGCCGACAATCGCTGCTGTGTGCTGACATCATATCATTGTACCGGGGAGACCACCACCACAGCGCGGTACTTCTCCAATTCTATATCGTTTTTTTTGTCTTGTTTTGCACCTTGCTTTCGCCACCATTGCGATCGGGTGAAAGTGTGCATGCAGCAGTTTCGTACGGTGGCAACAACTCCCCCGCGAGGCATCGGTTCGTTAGCGACAACAATCGAATCGTTTACGGCGTGTTGTGGTGTTTGCCTCGATGCATTGCGGGCCCGTGCATGCGATATTGATCGTTGTTCCGATTTCAAACGACAAGATCTCTGCCGATCCTGTCGGTCCCTGGCAATTCCTCCAGCCGGATTAGGCACGGTAGAATTAAGCCCCAGTAACTTGTTTTCGTTAGGTGCAAACAAACGACCGGTGCACGCCGGAGGAGGAACAGGATCATAGCGCGTCGGTGTAGGACACGGCGAACAAGCGTGTTACACAAAACGGCCGAGGTGCTCCCGGTTCGATCAGCGTAACGCTGATGATAGGATAATGATTTTATTGTTTTCGCGCTTATCGCGATCACCTATCGATGTGATCGCGTCGTTCCACTGGGAGACTAGAAATGCGGAAGCATAATGATCATAAAACTGTGAAACTTGCAGTGCAATAAGAGCCCGTGGGTACGGACTAGCGGGAGAGTGATCTGGAACTGAACAAGAGTCAAAATATTGGTGGCACTGTTGATCGGTTACGCAATGCGTACGGGTCCGTGCTCGATGTTGTCCGCATGATGGTCCCTTATTTGGCTAATCCACCGTTTCTTCAGCCTGCCATTATCCTTGCCTCGAAGACTCAGACGAATGTTTACATTCTAGTTGAAGACATCGATTCACTCCCCGAAAGCTGCGGATCACGTAACGATCCAGCCGTATCTTCGGAGCAAACTTACCTACAATGTAAAAGAGAGGAAGAAAACCAGGGGAAAAAACAGAATTAATACATTAATACCAGCAGGATGTGGGAAAAAACAACACTGTATCGCGCAACATTGTTGCGCGAATTTATTGGACTGCGGATTCCGGATCGATGGATGACAGATGCAAAACGGTTGCTGGCAAGATAAGACGCAAATAAAGCAGTTCGATGTACTTGTAGATGTTTTGGATCCCCTTTCATCTTCGTTCGCTCAGCACCCGTGGAGACATGGCGCGACAAATCCGCGTCGCTAGGACTCTCCTTTCGAAAGTACTGCGCGCGACAGATATATATCGGTAGTGTCCACTTTCCCAAAATTTCAATTTCACTACCACACCTCTGTCAGACACCCACACGGAAGGCGGCTTGGTAAGGAAGAGTGTGGAAGTCTACAGATCCCCGTGCGCATGCATCTGCTTGCTTGCGTGGTGTGCTGGACGCCCGCGCGACGCAACGTCCGCGACATGATGATGAGACACCATCGACTCCGGGATCAGTGTCTACCGGAATGAGAGTTCGCGTGTGGTTGGGTATGCGTGTGCAATAAATGGACTCACTCTCCCTCTCTTTCTCTATCTCTCCACCAGTTTCACCCAACCGAAAAGCTTATCGGGAATGGAGCAGTGGTCCGGTCCTTGTACGCTTAATCTCTTGCACTCGCAGGGCAAGTGACCAACTTTTTGCGCGACCAACTAGTCGGCTCACCATTCGCCGGTTGGGGTGGTGGTGGGCGCGAACGAAAGCGATCGCGTTATAACCGGACGTGTAGATACGTGCACAGCGTGCGAAAGCAACGACAAAAAAAAATACATCAGCTGCACCCGTCGTGTGTCCCAATGCACTACAAAGAATGGGACACAGGTTGGCTAGGTACTAACTGGCCATTCATGTTTCGGGGCAGGGCATTGTTTACAGTTTTCGGCACGATTTTACCGACCCGTATCCTAATGTACCACCCCTTCTGCTTTGGCCGGGTAATTTATGAATTGATAATTTTACTCCAAACAAAGAAATTGACTTGATGGATTTCGTTGCGACATTGTGAAACTTGTTCAGTATCTCTCAGTGGCGCGGTAGCTAGCTTGCTTTTGTTTGAGGTAGTGCATTTCATCGGTGTATTAAAAAAAATATGTGTTTGTAAGCTGTATAAACATCTAGTAATTCGTTTTTGCTTCAAGTGAACTTAAGATTGTAGTATGCCTAGACATACATTTGTGACTACAAGGTATGATCAAAAAGCAGACTTTAAAGGATAGTATCACAGTTTCTTTGTTCAACTTCCAGTTTACATTAATCAGAAAAAAAAACTATTATTTTAAACCAGATTTACAATACTACGAACTTCCTAGCGCTATCATCAAGATCAAGATCAACAGCTTACGATCAACAGCGAAGTACTTATCTATTAAACTCATTAACACCTGCAAACTAGTTTTAATGCTCTTTCACGTGTTTAATCCAACCCTACACTTAAGTCTAGTTCAAGGTCGAAATAATTTATAGATCTTTATACATCCAATTCAAGCTCCACATGGAGGAGATTATAAATAAAACTGTTGTGCACCATAAAACCAAAAGGTTACTGATGAAAACAGAACCGCTCCACTGCAACAACATTGACAGACAATCATAAACTCACTTAAGGTTCAAATGTTGTTTCGGTTCATTAAAACTGAAATATTGACCATTCCCAATAAGGGGCCTCGCTAGACTCCTCACGTACAAGACTCCTTATGATGCTGCGCACGAGAAACCACTCGAGGATCTCTCGTCCACCGTTTAGTCGTAAAAAGCAACAGTTAACAGTCGCGATCGCTACCTCCGGACCAAACATGTGCATACTTTGTTGCGATATACAGACTACACAGGCTTGGAGGAGATCCAGCTAATTTACGAACCAGCTCCTTCCTCCGTTTACAAAAACTCTCACACACACACAGTTGAACCATCAATCTCGCCATCGATCGAGTACACGGGAGTTGACATCCGGTAGCGCATGATGAAGCTGACGTATATATGCGTATTCATCCATCAACTCTCTATATCTCCATGCTCCAGCACACCTCGGCCAAATGTCACGTACCCGTGACGTGCACGCGCGCCTGCATCGTGAGGACACAGTAGCAGCAACCACAGGTGAAATATTTCTTTATTCAACTGTCCGCCAAAGTGCGCCGAACACATTGGCTTGCATGACGAATGTGTCCCCTTCACGTCAGGGCTGAGATGGTGAAGAGCAGCGTACCGTGTTTGTACG
This sequence comes from Anopheles cracens, assembly GCA_002091845.1. NCBI lineage: Eukaryota > Metazoa > Arthropoda > Insecta > Diptera > Culicidae > Anopheles > Anopheles cracens. The sequence goes on from KZ072087.1 coordinate 17,498, forward strand.
TATCAGGCACGACTTATGACCCCCGCGCAAGCAACAACCTACCCCTTCTGCTTTGGCCGGGTAATTTATGAATTGATAATTTTACTCCAAACAAAGAAATTGACTTGATGGATTTCGTTGCGACATTGTGAAACTTGTTCAGTATCTCTCAGTGGCGCGGTAGCTAGCTTGCTTTTGTTTGAGGTAGTGCATTTCATCGGTATATTAAAAAATATGTGTTTGTAAGCTGTACAAACATCTAGTCATTCGTTTTTGCTTCAAGTGAACTTAAGATTGTAGTAAGCCTAGACATACATTTGTGACTACAAGGTATGATCAAAAAGCAGACTTTAAAGGATAGTATCACAGTTTCTTTGTTCAACTTCCAGTTTACATTAATCAGAAAAAAAAACTATTATTTTAAACCAGATTTACAATACTACGAACTTCCTAGCGCTATCATCAAGATCAAGATCAACAGCTTACGATCAACAGCGAAGTACTTATCTATTAAACTCATTAACACCTGCAAACTAGTTTTAATGCTCTTTCACGTGTTTAATCCAACCCTACACTTAAGTCTAGTTCAAGGTCGAAATAATTTATAGATCTTTATACATCCAATTCAAGCTCCACATGGAGGAGATTATAAATAAAACTGTTGTGCACCATAAAACCAAAAGGTTACTGATGAAAACAGAACCGCTCCACTGCAACAACATTGACAGACAAGCCTAATGTATCCTTACTTTGTTTGCAAATTGGGTGCGTGTGAGCTTTTCGAACGCACTAGAATAGAGTTCCTGTTCTGGCATTGTTTCTCTGTAAGCCTCCTCCCCACCTATCAGTTGTCAGTCCGTCACAGCCTAATGAGATTTGGCTGCCCACTGGTCTACGTTGGAAGACGTACGGGCCCCATTCATAAACTTTGTCGTAGGATATCAATATTAAGACGGATGTGTCAGTGACACAAAAGCCAGCGTGTCAGCACTAAATCCATCCGTCGCCATATACGTATGACTTGCCCGATATTTTACCACATTCCAGTTTTATGGATTAGTTCGCGCAGAAGGTGGCACCGTATGCCCGACCGCCGGCTCCATTCTAATCGCAGTGCTCATATATACGACCGCACCCGTAGGGGGCGAATAACTGCTTAACGAGCCGTCCCCCGTCTGAGTTCGTCTAGGTTGGCCCAGTTCAAGGTTGGTTCGCTAGGCAAAAAACCCTTTGTTTCGCACAATTAAGCCACCTCCGCAGCGCGGGTAGCGCGGTAGAGATCGCACATCAATTCATTCTGCCCAAGGCGCCGCAGAGCGCGATGAGAATCACCCTTCTGCGTGCCGCTTCTTCCTGGAACAAGCGGATTGGTCGTTCCAGCACGTCTCGTTTCTTCGCCACCGATCATCATCAAGGTCGTTTTCATCCGAGTATGGATGCAGTTACTGCGGAAATGCGCTTCTCGCTTCCCGATATCGATCGATGTGTAACTTGATCGAACGGAAGGTGGAAGAAAAACTGGCCCCTTTCCAAAATCATCCATATCGTGCGCGGCGGGCAGGAACGGAAGGCATGCGGAAGCCGCAACGACAGTGCATGAAGAGCGTGCAGCGAAACCGGCAAAGTGTTTTTCATGTGCGAGACCCATCCATACCGCCGGATCCAGTTGCGGATGGGCAACCGGATGCCACCGGACGCTCCTGCCGTGATCGTGTTCGTGATCCGTCTGTTGGGACGGGACACCAGAGATACGACGACATACTAAATATGGAGCAATCAAACCTGCAACTAACCTCAATACCTGAGCGATCCGGCGGGGTTTCCTGTCAGAGTGAAACCGTGTCCAACGAGATGTCCAGCTGGAGCACAGAAATTCGTGACCGATTTCGACACCCTAGCCACGCGGTTGAAAAACTTGTGCAATTAGATATTTTCCCTCTGTGTACATAAAATTAGACCAGACAAGCCCACAGCGCGCCGGACCCGACGACGACCTACTCGCGATCTGGCTCACTAACGATCTTGACAGGACAGAAGCGAGTCAGCAGTGAAGTCGACAGTGCGATTCTATCCCGCCGGGCGGAGCGGTGTGGAGTATTGCTCAAGGTGCCTTACAAGCTTACAATCAACGCGGGCCGATCGAGCTGCCGATGTTTGATTCGGCATCGTAGCGGATTTGCATATTCAATCGACAGATCAAATCCAGGTGGTACCTGCTGTCGGTGCTTTTTACGTCCACTGCGTCCAACTCCACGCTTATTCTTTGTTGACTTCTTTTTTAGAGCCTGACCCGAGAGCCGAGAGGAAAGGTTAGCAAATTGTACAAGGGTGTAATTTCGTTACAATACAATCCACAGCTGGACGGCGGGTGGAAAGCAAGCAGCAACAGCACAAAAACTCGACCGACTCGACCGATTTCCTCATCCGACTGTCTCCAAAGGCAAATCCTACGCTCCGCCGTGGCCCCGTTTTCATGCGGGCCTCGCTGAACCTAACCTAATGAGTGCAAAATCCTATCAACGCCGCATTAAGGTAGCCGCCGCGCATTGCCGCGTTTGCATCGAAATGTGAAAATAATCCCGCACTAAACGGTGCACGGCTCATTAAAAGCCGTGCCGTTGCATCACACAATAATGGTTTACTTCCAATTTATGGTTTGCTCTATCCATTTTCCACCTCTTTTTTCCTATTTGATCAAAAGAAAACGGTCGTGCATTTCATCTGCATTGGTAAAATCAAACCGCGCAAACCCAATTCCTTCACGCTCAATATAGCACGCGATTCAAAGCACCCTCACTACACAAACCCACGCACAGCAACACACCAGCGGGTGATGCTAAATTTATCTAAATCTTGGTCTAATAATCACACCCGAGCGCGTGTATTTCGGACGCATCATAGCGAATGCGATAATACGCGTTATTTAATCGAGTCGCGCCGTGATGACTTCATCGACGTATGGATGATTTATGCGTGGAAAATAGTAAAAGCTCGTGCGGTAACGGCGATGATTAATGGATCACCTCAGGACACGTACACGGACACATCGGTGCCTAATTTAATTTCGCACTGCCGTCCCGGAAGGTAGCTAAATTCATTACGACCATGTGACGCCACTATCTCCGCTCAGCGACATGACATATGACACCTGCATGTCACGGCCTGGTGACCCCACGCTGGAAGGATGTGCCTCATTTAACCTAAACAACCCGTGAGAACTCTCGTGTAGGTAGGCGGAATTTTAATCCCTTTTACAGGTACTTGTACGGATTCTACAATAGCGACCTCGCGCGTTATAAGCGCACTTTGCATGAACCCATATTTCCAGACACCGGCCACCAGCATAGTGTAGTCGCCGTACGACGACAGGTTAGTGCGCACACTTTCACTAGCGGCTGGATGGCATGTCCACTAGTGCCGGAACTGGATCAAGTTCATTCAATTGCCGGTGCAGGTGTACGCCGGACAACGAACCCGGACGACAGGTCTCATCCTCCTCCGAACAATGGAGATGATGGACATCAATGCCCGCCCGCCTCCAATTTGTTACCAACGCCGATCACGTTCTGGCCGTTTCGCGGAACGGAACACCATTTCACCAAATGTACGCCCTGGACAGTGAACTTCGCCGAAACGAGTTGTTGTGCTTTCCTACTTGTTGCACTGTTGGTGACCGCGCGAACGTGCTCAGAGTGTGTTTATTTACAAAAGCTTCCACAGCAGACTTTCACGACCCCTCAGACATGCAAATGCACCAGGTAATCTTGTATTGATCTTGTTGGAATAAGTAACAGATCTTTTAGGCAAAATGTAGTTGTATCTTCCAAAATGTGTGGCCGGCAAATCTGTTTCGCAGGACCCAAGTAATGCAATTGGCATAAGTAGAAGACACAGAATAAATAATTCAGGCGCTACGACGCTAACATCAAGGTATCGATTCCTAAAGTAAACCTAGCCGAGCCACTGCCTTCTCTACATCATCCCAGAGCGCGACAGCCATAAAAACAAACTACTCTCACGATCACCTCCAGATTCCGGTGCCCAGGGACACAAAATGGCTTGTGGACTACTAACTCCACCGCATGCGCAAAACTCCGTCAAACCGTGCAAAAGACACAAACTCTCGAGCCACTATCCCGAAATGCATGCGAGTATTTTCAGTATGGTGCTATTATTTCCATCCACTTGTTGGTCTGTTGTTTGAGGTTATTTAAAACGACTCCTGCGTTAGTTAGCGCATTTCTTCGGTTTTCGTGCAACGCATAGCAGCTGCAGTTACTACACGTTCGTGCATTGCGGAACTGAATACAACAACGGGGCTGGAAAATTGATGTGGGAGCCGTGGCTCGCTCTTTTTCCAAAAAGGCCTCGGATAACTGCTTGCGTGGTTGGTCGGCGTAGTGTTTTGTTGAAATTTCGCGTCCACACATACACACTCGTGCGAGTCAAAGGTTCAAGTACCCTCCTCTCCCGCAGCGAGGTAGGCCAACCTGGTGGCCATCGGTGTTGCGGAAGAAAAGGTGAAGACGTGTTTCGGTTTTCGCCACCCGACGCTAAAGTTAGGTGCTAGCTCCCGCCAGCCCCACGTCACGCCATCGAAAATGAAAGGAAGCGCAACTGCAGGCAGGTTGGAAACAGCTGGGTTCCTACTGATCTCGTTTGCCGAGCTGATAGCTATGCGGATCATGCTATCAGCTTCCAATTGCCTCCGTCTATCCGTCTACCGCACGAAGCATATACGGGGTAATTCATCACAAACACCTCCATCTCTGACTCTTTCTCTATCTCTCTCTCATTCTACTCCAGCTCGGGGAAGGGATGGATGATGCTCCAGCTGTCGACGTTTACGCCACGATGGATAAGCAGTGCATCAGGCCGACCACGCGAAGAAGCAATTAAATAGGACGCTAAGCAAGGGGGTCGGCCGTTCAATCAAGACATTCCTAATTAGACCAGACCCGACCGTCTGCGTTGAGATCGCACTCGTCTTCCCCGCAAACCACAAAGATCCGGATGTAAAGCATACACCTACATGAATTTTTCAAGCAGATTTGTTTTGCAAACCCTATTAAATTAAGCTACTTTCCGTTGGCACAGGGGAAAACGATGCAGTCGCGTGACCACCGTGTGTGCACGAGTTTGAAGGTGAAAACACACACACGCCCGAACAACGAACCGTGACCGTGGACGGGCATGCACAGGGTGTGACTGGCAACTGGAAAGTACTAAACTAAATGGAAACCTCATCGTGATTTCGATTGCAAAATATGCCGATGCTGATCTTCACGGAACGCATCGAGAGGGTCATCATATATTCTGGGTTAAGTATTGGCCCCCGAACACGCTCCTATTTTCCAACATATGGGCGATTCGTACACTATTCAAACGAAAATGCAACCTGAAAAGCTGTTTTCACTGCTCTACCTACCAAAATAAAGCGGGACGTAAACAAAAAAAAACGCACCTTCCCAATCTCGAATGGTTTGTTTCACTTTGTACGATCGTACTCGTCCACGCGGCTCAAGACGCGCTCACGACGCCACGCTACGATGCTGACACAAAACGATGAAAACACATGAATAAAGATTTCGATGATAATTGTGCAAGTTGGCGCAAGACGCTGAACTTGGCCCTCGGCGTCATACCCATCAGCCGATGACGTCGTCTTTCTTCTGCTTTCATCGTCTCCCATAACTTCATTGAGAGCGAGTGGTTTTTGATCGGGAGCCGAGCGAAACAAGATTAAATAATCAAAACCACAGTAATGGCCCAACAGAGTCTAGGACACGGGTCTTAAATCAAATAAACTCTTCACGTGCGCTTGTTTACATTTGGCGCATTGTTTGGATTGGCGGATTACATCAAACGCACCATAAAATTGAATGTGCATCACCTAATAGCCTTCAAACCAAGCATTGGAAGAAACAAAGTTTTAAAACAAAAACTTCGCAAAACGTAACCTTCAAAAATACTAAGTATATCTTAAACAGTTTTGAAGCTCATCTGCAACTCCTAGCATCCAAGAATAAACAAGACGATCACGAAGCTCTCTTCCAACATGCCAGCTATCATCTTCCTTATCACCATATGGCTTTAATGGCTCATTAGGGCCCACCATCGACCGTTTAATTACAATCCTTCCAGGACAAGATTCCGTTACGCCACAGCCGCGGAATTTCTCCTGACGCCAATGATGGTTTATATTCAACGGCCTGATTGATGGATTGATGGACAAGCGGTACTGAGTATGTACTGCACATCTGATTGCCCGTTTAGTGGCCTCTATTTGCGTACGACTTTTTGCCTTGCGGAGCGCTCTCCGATAAGTTCCAGCGAGATAATTCAAATGCGTTACATCACAAAAGTGTGAAGCTAGCTGTTTCGGGAATCCCGCCAAGAATTTTCGGAACAACAACCACATTCCCCGTTACTTTTCCAGAAGCCTGTAACAACGGACAAGAATAAGCCCAGCACATCGTGACTTGGTACTAATTTCAATATGGATGGTGTAAAAGTAACACCCCGTCACCGTCTTTCGTACCGAAAAAATGAACCTCACCCAGCTCCAGTCTCATTAGCACGCAGGTATGAAAACGGTTTGTTACGGACTACACGTCGAGCACGACGTCACGACATCAGCACCGCACTAGTGCTCGCCCGATCTGCAAAGGGCTGATCGTGTCAAATTCCAATCGGCGTTGTAAGACCGTTGATTAGAATAGGAAACGGGACGTTCTCTCGTAAGTATAATGTACACGAATCGTGCACTTGCATTCAGTTCCGCCCTTCAGACGAAAGTAGTGGTTCTTTTCGTTCCATTCTGGCTGTGGTTTGCTGAGCAGGCGTTGTAATAATCATCTCGCCTACTGGAGCGATCCAGAGAATAGTGCAACTTAAAATTAAGCAACAAAGCGAACAGATCCAGCTAGTCGACACGCGTGAAGAAGTCTTCTGCAGAGTTTTTCATGCTCTTTGCATACGTAACACATCGCTGCTCGGAGAGGAACTCGTGAAAGCCTACAACCAACCCACGAAACATCTCAACCTCAAGGCCACTTCGAGGCATCGATCAGATAACGGACTGCAGCAATCAAAGTCGAATTCGTGATGTTGGCGATTTCGTTTGGTCCAAAAACTGCGTGACCGCTTCTTACATCGCTCCGGGATCTGGAGCACCTGTACCCAGAGCTTTGCATTTCCATGTTAACTCCACAACCCAAACACGACCGAACTTGAACAAACTTGATCCATTCCAAAAAGAACGCCACGCCTACCTTCACCACCGAAGTGCATGAGTCACGAGAGCGACTCGAGGAATGTCTGGAGCTTCTGGAGCCTCGCACACGTTTTCGATTCGCAAAACAACCTCCGGCATCCCCCGGTGAGGCACGCCATGCTCAGATAGGCTCGATTGATCGCTTCGCAGTACGATGTTGATCAAGCGGATGAACTTGAACACGTACACGAACTGCTCGCATACGGCCGCCGCTGACTATGCTGAGTCATTTCGTATCTTCAATGTGGACCGACCGCTGAGGCGAGGCTACGGTTGTGATTTCTCGTAGGTTTCAAGTTCAAGAATGTGCACACCTTCGCCAGCGCGTTGGCTGCGCTGCAAGATGCCATGCGATGCGTTATCCGTTGCTAAATCACTATCTTCTTTTAGAAAGAGAAGAGGGTTTTTTTTAGCAAAGTTTTTTTTCTGTTTCCAGCACATACTTTCAGCAAGTGCGAATTGGAAGACACAACAACTTGAACACAGCGAGAAGATGATCCAGGGATGACTCACTGCGAAAGTGACTCACTTTGGGGTCGTCGAGAGTGTGCGAGAGAGAGACAGAGAGGCTGTGGCATTCATCTGCCACAGGAGCGACGCCGTTCAAGGGTTTCCGCTTCGATAACCTTCGCGAGCAGGTTTGTGCAGCAGGTATTGGCGATTTGTTTAACCGCACAAAGTGCGTTGTGTTTTTGAGTAGCAAAACCTACACTCTTCAATTGGTTGGAGTGTACACAAGCCCCGTACAGCTAGCGTCTTCTAGATGACCTCTAGAGAGTGCTCAGGAACAATTCTTCATACCTTCGGTCCAAGAACGAATTTTCTCTTCACGTCGCAAGCAAATACTTAATTAAGACATAAACCTGTTCCTAGTTACCTTGAGCGATTGTTTGTAAATAGAAAACAAACGCATCCACCTTACTGCTACCTCACGTCACGTTTCACGCACGTTTCATTCTTCCGTACAGGCGCATGCGATAGAATTATAACTCTCTTTTTTTACGACACATGAATCATAAATCAATGAAAACACAATTTTCTCACCACGCTTTGTTTCCCGCGATTGTTCTACGGACGGTAACAGAAATTGAAAACGCGTCTGACTTCCCTTGGAACAAAAAAAGCAGGGCATTGACACCGGAGGAGTACATTGTAGGACCGGCGCGAGACAGAATGAAAACCTCAAACGTCATCATTTCACTGGAGAGCTACACAGCAGAACCATAGTTATTTACCATTCCGATGGACCCACCACCACCTCTCCGTTCCAGTGGCTGACTTCCTGTCGATTACTTTTTTAATGATAATTTTATGAAAATACAATTCAACGAACTAAAACACAATAAAAAAGAGACTTCAAACCCCAAGAGAGACAGAGAGAGAGAGAGAATGAAACCCGCCTGTGTATTGTATCAAGTTTCATGCACACGCCGAGTTAACATTCTGGAGCGCTTGGAGAACCCTTTTTTGTCGAATGCAGACAAACTGTCGACTAGAATGAGGGTGGAATTGGGGCTTTGAAAAAAAAGCAAAACGACTAATGGAATTTTCTTCCCCCGTCGAAAGAAAAACATTGCAGCCTTTCGTTGCGTTCTGGTCTTAATTTTAAAAGAAGAACACTCTCTTCAGAAGTCCCCCTCTTTCCATGCGTACTGCGCGGTTGCGCATCGTTGCACCTGCTAATAGTCTCGGCTTCTACAGAACCTTTTTTCCTTCCTGGGGGCGGACGAACGAATTCTATACACCACATTTTGCCCACCAAAGTGGAACCATTTTGTCTGTGTTATTGCCTTCGCGCTCTTTTCACCATTCCAAGAAAGTCTGAGAGATCGAACCATACCGGCCGTACCCCGGGGCTCGTTCGTTGCGTGATCTCGTCGCGATCGAGGTTAAATTTCCCTTCCCGCGCGCAGATTACTTCTGTTCACCTCTTTCGGGCCAACCGACCCCCGGACGACGCCAATGTTGGCGTGTGCGTGAAAAATTCAACTCGCAAACAAAATTGCCAATAATAATCGATAATAAATCCGTGCGGCCGATGGCTGGGATGGCTTTCTGCGGACTTCGAGTACGCGGTCTGAGCTTGTGAAATCGAAAACGCCAAAGGGGGGATCCCATTTATGGCAATCGAAGCGATCGTTTGGAGGGGTGGTAAAAGTGAAAAAGGGTAATAGAAGAATTATCAACATTTAGGTATTGCTTCTCGGCCGCCGCTCGCACGCTAACGTAACATAAACGACGATAAGTATTTGAATGATTCGATTAGAGGGCGCGCGATGGAAGATGTAACTGTGTGAAATATTATAAATGCATTAAACTAGTTCTTGCTAACTACCGTCATAACCTAATGGTGTCGTTAAAAGGTTATAGCAGAACAGCAACAACAATATTAATATTCTCCTTTCATTTTGTTTGCAAAGATCAAAACATCAGAATTTCAAAATCTCATTCATGCCTATCACAATTAAAACGAGCACTACAAATAAAATAAACAATGTCTTTCTGTGTTTACTTTCATCCAAAGATGTATGTTTACGAATACGACCCCTGTGTGAGAACCAAACCAAAAAACAGTACCAACGACACTCGTGTGTGTATGTGTGTGATGTGTGCACATTTTCCCTCACTGCAGGAGAATGCCGACCGGAAGCTGCACCGCCGATGGTCAAGTTTATTTATTTTCTCCTCCGTTCGGCGCTGCGCAAAACTGCAGCGCTACACAAACCAGCTGCTTCATCTCCTTCACATCACAGTCTCGCAGGCAAGTGTGCAACGAATCTGGCTTAGTTTCAACCAAATTAGGTCAAAACAGCCGAACCAGGCAGGCCCCCGCGGCAAGTGAGACGCGTGAAGCGAAGGGAAAAAATCGAATCATCTGGCCCGGCTCGATCGGAAATTAAAACTCATTTCCGGAGCAGCTACACGGGGGCAGGCGGCGATCGGTTGCAACTCATACCGTTTTATTCGCACAACGGCTGTACCGGTACGGCCAGTAAAAATGTACGGCACAATTAAAGGACAATCAACGTTCACATGGGCTGGCACGCGAAATCACCGCGTTGACTCGTGCAAGCACACCAAGCATAAATATCGTAAAACCTTTATGGGATGTATTTTTACCCAATATCGACACGACTTATTCTTCATATTTTGTCGCACCGGGGTGTCGTAAAATAGAAATCATCAGCTTTCTTCCGTCCACCCCGAACCGACACACGCAAACATTCGTGCGAAGAGAAGCGTTGCGAGACGTTCAATCATTGTTTTATGAGCAATTTTATGTCGCCGAAACATGCCGGATATCGTAAAATCATGCGTTACAAGTATCGTCCTCAGGCGGACGGTGAATGGTTTTCGAATGACCAGAGTTCACCCGAAAGAAAGGAAAAGAAATGTCGCTAAAGCCGGTAAACTATTGCGGAATCGTTAACGCACGACGCGTGGACACCGACGAAGATGTCGCGAATTGAATCAAAAGTATTATTATTAAATTCAACAATTAGTGCGGCATTTCTCTTGGCGTTGATTTTTTGTTTGCCAGAAACTAAACGTGGCCCCAAGCAAGGTGCTTTTTAACACCGAAGGCACAAATCAATTTCACTTCACCCAGCAAAATGAAATGAAAAGCCAACAGCGCTCGGCGCATAAATCAACAACAAAAGTCAACGCTAAATCAATTCGTGCCGAAAGCTTGCGTATCGGATCGATATGGACACCCACCCGGTCCTATTGTGTACCATCCAACTCTTCCTTTGTGTCAACCTAAGCACAAACCAAGTCACTCCATTGGCACGACACGAAGAAAACACTAACGGTGCGCAACAGAGAGATATAAAGCGAGAGAGGGAGAGAGAGAGAGTGTAAAACCTTTATGGGATGTATTTTTACCCAATATCGACACGACTTATTCTTCATATTTTGTCGCACCGGGGTGTCGTAAAATAGAAATCATCAGCTTTCTTCCGTCCACCCCGAACCGACACACGCAAACATTCGTGCGAAGAGAAGCGTTGCGAGACGTTCAATCATTGTTTTATGAGCAATTTTATGTCGCCGAAACATGCCGGATATCGTAAAATCATGCGTTACAAGTATCGTCCTCAGGCGGACGGTGAATGGTTTTCGAATGACCAGAGTTCACCCGAAAGAAAGGAAAAGAAATGTCGCTAAAGCCGGTAAACTATTGCGGAATCGTTAACGCACGACGCGTGGACACCGACGAAGATGTCGCGAATTGAATCAAAAGTATTATTATTAAATTCAACAATTAGTGCGGCATTTCTCTTGGCGTTGATTTTTTGTTTGCCAGAAACTAAACGTGGCCCCAAGCAAGGTGCTCTTTAACACCGAAGGCACAAATCAATTTCACTTCCCCCAGCAAAATGAAATGAAAAGCCAACAGCGCTCGGCGTATAAATCAACAACAAAAGTCAACGCTAAATCAATTCGTGCCGAAAGCTTGCGTATCGGATCGATATGGACACCCACCCGGTCCTATTGTGTACCATCCAACTCTTCCTTTGTGTCAACCTAAGCACAAACCAAGTCACTCCATTGGCACGACACGAAGAAAACACTAACGGTGCGCAACAGAGAGATATAAAGCGAGAGAGGGAGAGAGAGAGAGTACGAGGCTTCTAGTACCATTAACTACCTTCGCTCCGTACATCAAGTTGCCTCCACAGCGTTTGGCACATTTTTCCTCGATCGAGGAACTCCAGCCAACCAACGGTAGCGCTTTCCCATTTCGAAAGTATTACAAAAATCATCCCAGATTGCGCTTTTGCAAGAGCCATACCGATGAACCATTTTTTAAAGTTTGGAGGCCATAAACACTTCCAAAATGGAACAAAAGTATATCAAATTACCACACGGTGCGTTGAGCTGCCGAAATTTAATACCACCAAAGCATAAACAATACTGAACGAACTCGATACGGAATAGTTCGCGCACAACTTGCCTCTTTAAACAATGTGTTAAAGGTTTGGCAGAATCTGAACAAAACACATAACCAACAACCTTACTCAAGGACATTCAGCGCCAGGTACCACATTCGACTCGTTCAACAATATAACCCCCTGCGCACCAAAACGGCCTTTGGGGGGGG
>KZ072087.1:31802-67640 GCA_002091845.1 Anopheles cracens
AGGAGGATAGTGTGGATTGTGCTGGGATACTGGATGCTGTTGATGGTGTTGTTGCTGGTGGTGGTGCGACTGGAACGGGATGCCGGCGAGATCGAAACCACTGAGGCTTTTGGGCAACGGGGGCAATCCGGGGAGTGACATTATGATGCTGAAATTGGGAAACGGAAAGAGGAGATACCGTAAGTGATGTATCACAAATCTGTAGCAATAATAGGCAGCAATCTGTTACACAATCAATAACAATCAAGATAATAAATTGAGTTCTATATCTGTAAAACTTCAAGCATAAACAGGACAAACATCCTATTCATATGCTAGACCGCTCCAAATATGTTTCCACAGGAAATACCATCGTCTAATAAGAGATATGCTAAAGTGGAGAGTATAATTAGTGCTCCATGAGCTAATAATTATGAAACACCCTCTAACAAATGGAACATTCGCACACAATTTCCCAGAAGCCATCCGGTCACTCTAGTTCCATCATCACGACCGGGATGATCTAATTTACTTTTCCGTTGCGCTCAGCCTAGCGCATTCTTTGGCACGTTTCCAACAAACATAAGGAATGACTCGCCAACCATCTAACCTTCTACTTCGCGACGATGGATTCCTCTACCTCCTCGATTTCATTAGCAGAAAAAAGCGCTAAAATTACCAATTTTCATTGGAATCGACCTCAAATAAAATGTGTCAAACAGACGCTCGGACATCCCCTGCTCTTGAAGTCAAAAAAAAAATTGACGACAGAAAGCAGTACATCAGGCACGCGAGTGACGTTCCACTTTCAACCTAACCTCAATCGGTCACAGCCGAAATTCTCATCCAGTTATGTGCTGGATGTGTACTTACGATGGAAAAAAACAGATCCCAGAGTTCATTTACCAGACCAGGTCACTTACATCTCGCCCACCCACTCCCTCTTCCGCATTGAACTTTGAAGCTACTGTCACTGCCATCCGAACATCGAATTCCGCAGCGAATGCGAACAAACAAAGACTCCCATCCCACCAATTACTCGCGGTCGCGACCTAGAAAGATCCTCGTATTTTCCAGGGCTGCATGCGCCGTCTCGCGGGAGATGACACCGTCGATCGCAAATAGTAGCGCGAGCGCGCGCTCGCCGTAATAGACCCTCCAGACATCGGCACACTCGCCTGGAGAATGGGAACTCTCAACCGCCGACCCACTAAGCGCAATCGAAATGCCACCGTAAAGGCAAGCGAAACAAAAACAGAAAAGAAAGCCTATCGTTTCCGGGCGATCGTACTAGCGCGCGTGGAAAACGATTGGAGAAGATCCGAAGACGACGATGGTGATGATGGGCCATCGTCTTCGGTTCCTGCCCATAACTTCTTGAGATGGGCCTTTCTCTTCCATTTCAATTTCAAGCCCACATCAGATGTGTGTGTTTTTTTTGTGCGTCGTTCTGCCATATTATTACATCATTTCATGCCCAGGATCGTACGATGTTCCTGGCACACTCGCAAATCGCTCTAACGAGCGCCGCCGAATGATGCCATCACACACGTTTTCCAGGTGTTGAAAAACGGGGTGCGTGCCGGCCCCGCGTCATTGGCTCCGTTATGGTCAGCGGTCGCTAATCTTGCCAACGATTTACAGCTTCCTCGTAACCCGCCGTCTGCTGCGCCAGAAAACCTGCTACCATTTACGTCCTGCGCTCTGCTCTCGATCTCCAAATCTAGATCCAACCACCGCCGGACAATAAAGGAAGCAAAAAACCCGAAATCAATTAGGTCCACCGCCAGGTTCACGCCTGAGGTGCGAAGACTAAAAATCGTCCACAAACCCTTCGATACAGATCGAGCGTCAAAAAGTAAGCGCAACTAACAGGGAGATCGGATCGCAGTGTGTGTGTGTGTGCGTGCCTTCGGAAAGCGTGCCTGCGATTAGTTTTCGGCACCTTTGCGACGACTTCGAGTAGACGCCTGGAGCGGAATTTTGCGGCACGAACTGCTACTCAATGGCCGGTGACTTCAGATTAGATACAGATTCCTGCTCCCACTACCAGGACTAAAGCGCACTGACCATATCGAAAGGAGACCTAAAGATTACGCTGTTGACACTGGACAAATTGTCTTATGCAAACTAACCCCCTGTTACCGATCGCACGACTCTCCAAGATAGACGGAGCGGACCCCAACCCCGTGGTCCGTGCGCGCTAATGGGAGCGATATTAGCACGTTATGATCCAACGACTACGCTGCAATGCGTCTTTTTCGCATCCAATCAATCCGCACTCGTCCAGTCCGGACCGCTCCAGCGCCCACCAGAGGATCCCGGGAGTGCGTGCTACATGCGCATGATGCAAGTGAAACTTGAGCCACACCGCCAATCGATCGATCGATCGACCGTCTTGTTAAGCGGTCCAATTTCTCATCCTGCTCGCCTAATCGCCACGCAAACGCCACAGCCATTTATTATTGCTCGGCTGGTCTGTGTGTCTGTGCACCGGCGGCCTTATCTAGACTCTTTTCGGGACGACCGGCTCCAGACTGCACTAAACGCAAACGCACCAATTTCCGGGTCATTATCGCTAATCGCTCGGTTACTCCCCGCGCACACACGCTCGCCGAGGCGTCCACCAACCTAGTGGACAAGCCGCGCACGCAACTCTGCAAGACTCCGCAAGACCCGGGAGAGAGAGACTTAGGAAATTTATTATTTTCACTACCAACCCAATCCGCATATAACCGACCGAACCTCACACGGGGTAGCACGCAGCCGCTACACCGTAGGAGGTAATACGGTCGCTAGACTTTAAAAATGCCGCCACGCAGCTACAACTAGACTCACGCAAAGGCCGCAAAAACGCGACGGGTATGGTGCTTGTTGGAAAAACTTACAGAAGCTAAATTAGGGTTCGGGTTTTTATTTCAAGAAGACGCCTCCGTGACTGTTCGCTGCAAGTTGCGTTATGCAAACGATTAGCAAATAGACCGGAGATCGAATGAAAGCTATGGACTTTACGTAGGGGTGAGGCACACAACTGCTCCGAGAGCAGAGATGTCGGATATATGGGAATATTTATCGTTGCTGGAGATATGGAACGGAGAGCGTTATGCAAATATTGTTTCATTTAATCTTGCCAGGAGGCAAGATATAGGTATAATTCGAGCCGTTTATAGTTTTGACAGCATTAATCGCAGATAAGAGATGACAGTTGTTCCCAGCAAAATAGAACCAGTTCTTAAGAGAAACAGAGAACTACTTAGAGATCTGACCCAATTCGAACCACTAATAGCTCCAGTCTGAGGAGTGCCACACAGGCTGCCTTAAAACACATCCCATGTCAACCCAGCGATCGTTATCGCTCGCTATCCTTTCCGACAACGCGTCACGCACGCAAAAAGATTAACGGATTCGAAGATGATCAAATTTCCATACATCTTCCGGTTGCTGTTTCCCAAGCACCTTCCCCACCCCGTAACGGTTCACAACCGCAACACAACCAACCGAACCGGTAGAGTCTTAATGGCCGATCTAATCTCACAGTGACGCGGTGCAAAATATCTCCATCGCAGGCAGCTGTAACAGGTCCCACCACCAAGGAGCACAACGTCGTGCCGCTGTTTCGCGAATTCGACGGACACCGTACGCAGAGCTTCTGCAACGTTCTCTGCTAATGAGCAAACAAACCAAACCGGACCCGAAATCGGACCCGAGCCGCCGTTTAGAACCGCCACAGTAGGACGGAAGTCCGCACGGCATACGCAACGAGTTCGATCGCTTCGAACACCGTTCGAGCGATTTTTAAAATAAAAATGTATAATAAAAACACGTTCACATCCGAATCTGGGTCAGTGACGTTTGGGTTGCCGTCCAACGTCCCCGCTTTGAACGTGTTTTGTTTCCTGTCCGCTTTTTTCTGTTTTTGCGTGTGTAGTCCATTCAAATTGACCATCTCCAGAACGCACGGGCATCGAACAGTGTGTGTTTCAGAAGCGCCCAATATACTACACCCGAACACACTCGCACCGGATGTGACGTCCGGTCGTTTTGGTTAGAGACGCTCATCTTCATCGTTTGAAATTGGATCAACCCGGGCGGCGGACGAAACGTTACCCGCAAGACATTGGCTCTATTGGGTCAGTCGAAACGGTCGTTGGTGCATTACAACATTTTCGACTCGAGTTGAACGATGTCTTGCCAGATGGCTGAACGATGATTGCCCATAAATCACCGAAGCTATCCGACACCTGGGCGAGCGAAAGATTGCGCAAACAAGTACGAAGAAATGATACTTCTGCTCGTTCGCCGCAGATCCCAGTGCCCAGATGCTGCGTGTTTTTGAAAACTTAAGCCCGCTGATAGAATCAGAATCATCAATTTTTGGAGATCATTCAATAGAGATCCTACTCCCAGCATCGCCAGGTGTTGCAGCATTCCATTCCTTTATTTCCTTCGGAATGTCTTCTCGCGCAAACCCACTCCAGAAAGGCATCATTATTCGAGACACAGTGGGACACAGTAAACCACAGCACTCCGATGTCCACATTCCAAGCGTCCCGACCGGCTAAGGGCGCTACAGACACGCCAGGCAAAACATGGCACACTCGTTAGCGTTAGAGTCTCCTCTCGAAACTGACTCGATCCCTGTGCGCGAAGAACCGGGAACCGCGTGTTCCCCATTTGAACAAGTGTGCTGCGGGTGCTCAGTTACAGTTACATTTGCATTTAGCGAACCGACGATGCCTATGGATTATGCAACCCACGGTGCAGCACCAGCAACCGTACCGTCGCATAACACGACGCGGGTACACAGGGCTGAGAACTGGGTTGAATGACAGCAAGTCGCGCACATCCGCGCCGTGGAGCGAATGGTGGAGTGGCCAAGTTTATAATGAGCACACACCGGCGCAACCAACTATATCGCACAGTGACCATCGTCACTGGCTGACTCCCTCCTCGTGGAGAGACTTTCTTTTCAAATCTTCGAAACCTTAGCTCCCCCTCCCGCTGTCGAACAAAGGTGTTATTCCCCACTTAAGGTTCTTTCTAACGGAACGGATGATGTGCAGCAGCTACAGGCTGGCACGTCTGGCGGTGTCCCGTATGTGCAAGTTGTGCTGCTGCGGAACACAATGCACACACAAGATGAGCATCACCATCAACGCCACCCGCCATGATTACCGGCCGTGTGCCATTTCCTGCCCAGCAGCGTGTGCCACACACGATCTCAACTGCGCCGCGGCGTGGGTCACGAGTTTGGAACTCGGCGAGTGACACGTTGGCCAACTAGAATCAATGGTGTTTGTCATGTTCTAGCCTCACGGCACTAACGAAGCGTTTCGAACAATTTGGTGGAGGCCTTGCTATCTCCGCGCAGGTAAAACACAACATGCAAACGATCGCAGTTCAATGTCATCCGCAGGTCTCTCGCGTGTGCACACAACACAGCACAACACAATCGCCCAACGCTCACACAATAAGCCCGTGCACCAGTATGGGTCAGCATTGTTGTTGACCCCACCAAACGCGCTCTATCCGCAGGCACCAATACAGGCACCGAATAAAACGCACCAACCGTGGCACGATCAGAGATGCGAGAGGTAGGAAAATTAATGGCCGGCGGAAACAACTACCGCACACGCGGAGCGCTTGTGTATGTCGCCCTGTCGCGCATTTCCGATGCATTTCACACATTGCATATCGCTCTCTCGTTTCTGCATTCTTACCCAGCTGTCCATTCCGTTTCGGAGGTCACCCGAAGTAATCTAGGCCCTTCGCGACTATCTCCTCCACCAGTCCTGCTTCCAACGCGTTGCGCCGTGCCGCATGCATACAAAATAAAATGCACATTCACCGATCGCCGATCAGGCCAATCCTGGCCTGCTGGACTCACGTTCTGAGCACCCAACGCACCCAACGGGCAAGGTTGTAATTTATGAGCCGCAAGCCCACCAAAAAAGGGTGGTCGATGTTCCGAACATACACCGCGCAGCGGTGTGTGTAATGTGTGCGCAGCATGGACAACCCGAAAAACCCCGTGGGACGAGATAAACAGCGACAAAAAAGCCTCGTGTATATTGCTGTTTACGCATCGGACGGGGGATGAAGAGGTTGAACGGTTGGAAAAGGGAAACCCGGTGCTCTACTTACGCACACCGGCTGGATATGGAAGGATGTTGATTTTCGTTGTACCTTCGTACCGAGAACTGATATGGGATACGCGATCGATGATATGAAAACTTTCCATTCTTTGGCATTTAGGGAGCATTAAAGTGTAAGGATATGATGTTGGGTTCATTGGTAGAAGTCGTCGAAAAATTTAGTTGTGTAAAGATCTCAGAAAGATCATCACATTCCGTACATGCATCAATTAGTAGTACAATTTAGTCTATTGAACCATGAGACAGACATGACCGTTCGGACACCGCACATCAGTTCGTAGATATCTTTGAGAGATCCATGCCTTATTGCCAGTAGATCAAGATAGCTTCGAGTAAGCATCGCTCTACTATTGCTGACCAACATGTTTATTGAGAGATCCATGCCTTATTGCCAGTAGATCAAGATAGCTTCGAGTAAGCATCGCTCTACTATTGCTGACCAACATGTTTCAACAGGAACCGTTGACTCCTCAAATCAATTGGCAACACAAGATTAGGTTATTGTTACGTGTCAATTACAAACACATGCCAAGCACAGTACTCAGAGACCAGTCCACTCGCTTATAACATGTCTAACTGAAGTGTAAATTGTGATGGCTCTAATACACCTATATCTACATTGTCAATTCTCGCAGCTGAAGATACTTCAGCTTAAAAAAGGGACTTGAAAAAGAGTCCGAAGCTAGGTCATAAAAATACCCCTTGCTTCCTCAGCCCAAACACAAATCACAACCCGCGTTTTATCGCTATCATAAAAAAAATACAGATAAGCAATAGCCCACAGATAGCGACATCCTCGTGTGTGCACTATACACCTCTTCCACAAGCACCACTGAATAATCCTAGGTCACGTTCCGCGCACCGCTAGTGCTTATCACCAAGGTGGTGTCTGTTACCGCCACTACCAACCGCTGACTCACCGTTCTTCTGCATCCTCCTTCACGCTGTCCCACGAATCGCCGACCCCGGACGACGCGTCGTCCAGCTTCTCCTCGTCCTCCATGCCCGAGTCCTCCAGACTGATCTGACAGCTGGACAGCACCACCTGCTTCCCATTATCGCCCACCTCGATCCAGTCGGCCGTCCGAATCTTCGGTGGACGTACCGTCGTCCCGTTCGGGGACGTCGCTTCCGTTTCGCTGCCGGACGAGCGCCGCTCCGACGGACAACGCTGGCGCCGGTTGATCTTCGTCAGCTCGATTCCCATCGTGGTGGGACTGGGGGTGGAGTGTTGCTTCGCCGGCGCTTCCGGCTGCTGACGGTTCGGTGGCGGACGATCCTCCTGACGGTGGTCTTGCCCCTTCTGCTTCTGGCGCATCGCTGTCAGCTCCGATATCAGCAGCTCGTGGAAGGCAAACTTCTGCTCGCTCAGCTTCGAATCCAGTGTGGCTGGGTCGAGTGTTGCGGTTGATTGCGACTTCGACACGCCGCTTGCCGCAACCGGTGATGCAGTTGCAAATCCACGGTTATCACTTGTCGGTTGGATGTGTTCGCCACCTTCCGGCTCCGGACGACGGTACGATGGTGGCGCTGCTCCCGCTCCTGCGCCTGATGTGATCGGCAGTCGGATCGAACTCGATCGTATCACGTTACTAGCCGGAGCGATGTTGGGCTTACTGCCGCTTCTCACCACCGTACTGCTCTGGTTCGAGCCGATAATGATTTCCGTAAAGTGACTACTCTTAGCGCTGCTTTCGATATTCCGCATGTTGTTCTCCCGCTCCAGCGTACTTCCGGCGGATGCGGACGAACCGGAGCTATCGCCTCGTTCGGTACCGCTGTCGCACTCGCTGGACGCCTTGCCACGACTGTTCCCGGTGTCCTCCAGCGAGAGCCCACCCATCAGACTGATGCTGCTCCCATGCGAACGCCCGTTGATGATGATCACTTCCGCGGCGTCCGGCGATCCTTCGCTGGAGTGAGAGTCACCGGTACGCACGCGTCGCCGAGCGATAGGAACAACTCCGACCGGATCCAGCTGCGACTTGGACGACTTCTGCTCCGAGGACTGCTTCTGGAGCGTCGCAACCGGCGACGTCGAAACAGAACTCGATCCCGACGTACTCGGGCTCGTGTTGATCTCCACAACGCTACAGGTGGACCGATACATCACGCCACCCCCCAACGCTGCCGTCAGTTGGCGTTCCGCCGCTTTCGGACTCTGCCCGTGACTTTCATGATAGATAGCATTTCGCTTGGCACCAGGGCTCGGCGAACCTTGCAGCTGCTCCGGAACGGATCCACCGAAGGTGGACCCGAAGTGTGATCGATTTCTTGGCTGTGGTTGATCGAAATCGGGCGATCTGTACACCACGGTACGTCCGGGATGTGGTGGCTTTAGGGTCGCCATGCGTGTACCACCTCCTGCCCCGTTCGGGGATGGCGAATTCTCACGCTGCTTGGCGAGAGCCGTCGCAACGGCCGCCGCACTGGGCCGCGGTGGAACCGGTGGACCCGGTTTCTTACTTATCCCCAACATAGTTTGGGCTCACAAACACACTCTCTCGGTTTAGGATACTTCTTCGAAGGTAATTTGAAATACACTCGTAAAAACACGTCAACACACTGCTATTCGCTGTAAAGCTCACATGATTCACTTCGTTTCATCTACGTTCGGAACGTTACTTGCATCAGTGTGCTCACTAATAGGAGGGGAAGAAAAGAACCTCGTTAGCATGCATCACGGCCCGGATCGCTCCTATTAAAATTACTCAGATATACGGAGCGCGCACACGTCAAGCCAACTAAATGACCTCCAATCGAACAAGTCGCACAACTCGACGTGGTTTCTACCTTGCGCTGACTCAGCGCCGTTGCTGAGCTAACCACAAGACACACGTTTCAGAGCACGGTAGAACTGCGCGGCGAGATATCAATATCGATATCCCCGCGGCAGTATAGTTATACACATCAACGTGACACTGAGATATATCTGACACGACTTCGGGTGGTACATTCTTCCTATTCGGACTTCACTTCGCATCGCTTGAGACCCCAACTTTCAATCTCAGCTGATGCCTCCTGAACACCGCGACACGCACACATACAAGCACATCTGGAAAGGGACTCTAGGGTCCCATTTTTGGGGCCATCCACCGTGTGCTTGACATACATACGGACACCGAACGCACCTCTCTCGCACACCGGTCAGAAAACTGCACTCGGCCTACTTTCACGCGGAGATCCAAGCAGCGGGCGCGCGCGCGACGTAACTACGGAACGACCGAAACCATGACGACGAGCGAAAGCATTCACTCTAGCTCGTTCCAGTACCGAGAGGTACGGGAAGGCGACGAAAAAATGACACCTGCTAAAAAGAAACGTTCAAAGTGTCTCCAGGGATCGCACGCGTTAAACCAACACCTGCGCCTCCAGATTGGAACAATCGCTGGAGCACAAGCACGCGGGGGAGCTTCTCTTCTTGCCACCTTCCGAAAGCGTTAATAGACCGCGAACGATAGCACAAAACAACAACCCCTAAAAATTCTACCCCCACCGTGCACTATCTACCCTCCGTTCAAGGCAACAAAGGCGATTGCGGGTTCTCTACGTGTTGCTCTCTGGATCTGGGTAGCGTGGCTCCCCTTCCCGTGTGCTCCCACCAGAACACTGCAAACTAAATTCGTTCCTGTTGGTTTGTAAAGATTTTCTTCTGTTGCATACTGACACTCTTTTACACGCAACGGCACTGACGCACACAGGCACGAGGGATCTGGAACGTTGAAATGCACAAATGCACAATGTTTCACTTTGCTGAAATGCGCTGTCGACGGTATACGATGTTCACAACTCTAAACCGGCGCAATCGCTTTACGAAGCAACACAACAACGACCCTGCCTACTGTGACGGGACCGTCCGCACGAAACCAACCGCGAATTCAAACTGGCTGGCCCGCCGCGCCGTGGAAATGCGCATAGAACCAAGCAGCAGGCGACGGAGTGCGTGCGATGGTGGTTGTGCGCACAATGCTCGTAGCGCATTCATACACCAACACCACTGCAAGGAAGGGGCGTTCAGCCTTTGTGATTTTGAGCCGGGAGTAATAAGAGATTTCTAGCCAATTTGTAAAGTATTTTTTTTTACTAAACCATCAGTTGAAGATTTTATAAAGGAGTAGCGATCTTAAAATAGATGGACACTGTTCGATGAGTGGAACCTATTTTGCAATACTGAATTTCAACATAATTACAGTGACAATCGAGAAAATTGAGGACGTTGTCTACTGTCCCAGCAACAAGTTCTAGTTCTACTTCAGAGTTTTCCTTCGATAAGTAGATAAATAAATCCGTTAAAAAAGAATTTCCAGAGAAACTATACGAAACACTGCAGCTAACCCTGCCAATACGGCTCGCACCACTACGAACAACCACCATCTGTATTCACAATCATCATCATCATTGGCATCGTCATCAACCTATGTTCGCACGTACGCACCAGAGAGCACGACCCGTATAAGAGAGCACGCGATCATGCTGATGTTATGCTGCTGCACCCGGAACGATCCTGGGAGCAATGCAGCTACCAAACATCTAACGACGAAAGAACGCTTGAAACAGTAAAAATGTCAATTGCAGATGTTATAACAAAAACATTCTCATAACTAAACAATTGCGACGGCAATAAAAACAACAACAAACACCATATTTTTGGACATGGCGAAGAGTTCAAAGTGTCTCCAGGGATCGCACGCGTTAAACCAACACCTGCGCCTCCAGATTGGAACAATCGCTGGAGCACAAGCACACGGGGGAGCTTCTCTTCTTGCCACCTTCCAAAAGCGTTAATAGACCGCGAACGATAGCACAAAACAACAACCCCTAAAAATTCTACCCCCACCGTGCACTATCTACCCTCCAGATCAGGAAGACATCAAAAGATCATGTTTAGAATACCTTCAGTTTACTGTCGAGTAAAGGTCAGTCCCGAATTCTCGAAACCAAGCCACTTGGGCATGCAGTGTGCGTACTTCGCCCGGACGGCGGCAAAAGAGGAACAGCATAAACTACGAAACCCATCCAAACGAATGAGCATATGCGTCCGTACGTACGGGAGCAGCATATGCATCGAGCGCTGCAGTAGCATTCTGAAGTGTTTCAGCTGTCTGCACGCGATCAGTTCAAGAATCTACATTTCTGCGTTCTTCGCCAAACTTCATCCGAAACCGACGACAAAACGACGTAACCAAGCGGGGTAAAGAATCAAGAATCTTACCTAAACCTCCTAGGGGGAAGGTAATAAATACACAAATGAGTCACAGATCTTCCTAACCCGAATCGAATCAAAGAGCACCGCGTACGTCACGTGCCGACCTTCGAGATATTATCAGTATCTGTACGAAATTGTGTGCCCGGGTATAACAACACTGACCCCGCTACGAAAGGGAATGGTTGACAGAAATACCATTTCAAGTGCAATAAACGGGGCAATATTCTCTTTGATGCGTAATCTTCTGGACGAGGGCTGGGAACACGTACGACAAGCGCATTAGCTGCAACACCGACATCTGTTGTCAGCGAGTATGCACCCATCGGATCGATTAAGCGCCTCAATTGATCCTTCCGGAACGGTAGCGTACACCGCGGGAGGGTGAGCACGTGTTTTCCCATGTAATGCGCGTGGATATTACGTGAACGGTGGGCAAATTGACTACGACGGTATCGTATATCCCTCGATCGAACGTCCGAAAGTGGACGCTTAAAGACTCCCCGTTCTCTTTTCCCTTTTCCCCGTCGTAGGAGGATAATCCAGCCTTGTGGCGTATTTCTGAAACGTTCTCGAACGCAAATCGAGAGGACGTATTCCTAGCGCCAGTCCACAACCCCGCCGGGAACTTGATCAGCTAATGGACAGATGTAGTTACGATTTTACATGCACACATGAGGCGCGCGATTAGCTCACGCAGGAAATTTATTGACCCCCGCGCCAATGTCTCCTCCTCCGGCATCCGGAGGCTCTGCGCTCCCATGCTGTGCTCGAAATGCAACTAATTTCCCTTTTTTCTACTTGCTGCGCACACGAAACGCACTTTCTATCGCCGCCCAACCCCACAAGGAGTTGGTAATTTATCTGTCCATCGGGGTCGCCGCGTGTGTCTGTGGCCATATCAACCATATCGTACCCTAGCCGAGGAGAAAATCGCTCCGAGCACACCTTCGAGCGAACTTTAACGCAAACCTCTTCCCGGATCCTTTTGCCCCGGTACCGTGGAGCGAGGGGTGGATGGTGCGCATAATAAATTGACTGTCAGAAGCTGGTCGGACGCAAGCTTAAGATGCAACGGAAAAGAGTAGAAGGTGCAAAAAACGTGCAGAACGCACGTAACTAAAAATAGACCCAGCAGGCGCCACTGTGCGCTGGGGATGATGTTGCAACAGGAAGGAGCACAGATCGACTGAGGAAGGAACGGCTGTATCCGGTAGTAGGATGATAGCGAAATGTTAAACGAAGCGATTGAGCGAACAATCTTACCCGGGAAAGTGATTTTCTTTGCCATACTGAAACATTAATCATAGTTTCAGTGTACTTCATCAGGATCTTTATACTGCGATGTTATATTAAAACAAATAACCTATTTATACCTCGATTGGTGATACCACCCACAGTACCAATACGAAGATTACGACGTTTTAGATTCAGTGCGTACGTTAATCGAAATGAGTTCGGCTTAGCCTATTCTGTCCATGAAAAGTTCCTATCTGAGAAGATCGATGAGTCTACTTGAGTGATTTAAATGTTAACGCAACAATTTCGACTGGAATATGATGTTTTATTCATTACTTGATAGTGTTTTCCCCATTTCCTTCGTCTGTTTAACTCAAATGATCTTTCTATATCGTTTCGTACAGACATTTTATAATTATTGTCTATCAAACACATTACATTTCTTAGGACATTTTCTTCTCGAATAGCACTAGACGGGACCGGTCTATAGTCTGTGATTGATCTTGACATTAAAAATAGATAGGTGATAAGATATGATAGGTTTTAGGTGGATGATAAATTCACAGTGTATCCGACTACTTCCTCCTAGATTATCATACATAAAAACGAAGATTAGATACCGGCGTAGGGCGACAGACACGACCGCTTAGGTCCGTAGGCCGAAAAAGAAGCAGTATAAGACCATGCTGAGCTCTGATATCTGGTCAAAGAAAGTGGTCAAATTGCTTTACCCTCTCTATCAGTGACCTTCACATAATCTACCGCATCTAGCTAGTCTTCGTTCTTCGCAACGCCATACTCATTTCACAATCATCTGTCCACCATCTGCGGCGCTCCAGACGTAACAGCAGCAGAAGCAGCCCAAGTAGCACGAAGACGAGCGCCAAGGGGAGCGGTTTGGCGTTTGGGAAGGAAGCGAATCGAAAATAAAAGAAACAGATGGGGAACATTGACAGAAAAAAAAAACAAGCCGGACCAACTTCCTTACCGGTTCGGGCGGATGTACGAAACTGAAGACAGTGCGTACGTTAATCGAAATGAGTTCGGCTTAGCCTATTCTGTCCATGAAAAGTTCCTATCTGAGAAGATCGATGAGTCTAAATCCACCTTGCACGAGCCCCGATTTTGTTCTAAAACTGCTGTCAAACTTACATTATTTTCCGGATTGTCCCGGCAATTTTTCAGGTGGTCGTCTAGATACCGAATGTCGCACATTTCTTGCCCTCAAAGTAGCACGATCTATCTACGTTTTTTTTAGTAGCTACTACTTATCGTTAAACTTCCACGCCTGTCGGCACATTGGGCATTGCTGGTTGGCCTGTGAGTTGAGCCATTTCACGATGCAGTGCATGTGGAAGCAGTGGGAACAGGCGCCCCACACGAGCGGACAGTCGTCACCGGGCAGCGCACAGTCCGGACAGCAGCCCTCGAACGCCATACGACAGATGCCGCAGTTGTCATCGTTCGCCAGCCATTTCCAGACAGCGACACCCATCCAGCCTGAAAAAAGGAACGGATTTTTCCTGCGTTAGAGAGATGTTAAAACCGTCCTAGTTACCATTGGGAAAAATGAGCGACAATTCCTTACAGGAAACACATCACACTCGACACATCCGCACGAACC
Organism: Anopheles cracens; assembly: GCA_002091845.1. Taxonomy (NCBI): domain Eukaryota; kingdom Metazoa; phylum Arthropoda; class Insecta; order Diptera; family Culicidae; genus Anopheles; species Anopheles cracens. Next base: position 46,003 of record KZ072087.1, read on the forward strand.
GCGTGACGCAAGGATCTCTTTCGCCGTTTTTTTTTTTGACGGAAGCAACGAAAATCGATAAACATAAACCTGACCCCCTTTTCCCGCTTCTCTTACTTCCTCCTGGAGGCAGGGGAAAAACACCCCTTGCTCGCACGCGCTACTACGCTATGAAGCCAATTTTCCCAATGACATTTTCCTTCCACACGCACACCCTCACAGGCAAGCGTAGTTTTCCATGTTGCTACCGGGTGTTTCGATTTTCCCTTCGTCGCAACCCAAGCTCCTACCCGATCGCAAACGTGCGGTGGAAAGATATCGCGCGTTACTTACTTTTCACCGTGACTTTCATTCTAATGGCATCCGCATCCGGATGAGGGTCTGGTGCGTGTTGTTCGAAACAATACGCGGCACAACGGCAGCGGAGGGAAAACTCGAGAAAAACCAACAGGAAACTCGCGAAAGAGAAAAAACCGATTTTTTCCACAGTTTGTTTTGGGTTTTGTGTTGTTGTTTGGCTGACTTGCCCATGTAGCTTGACGTCTTTAGACGTCAAAATTAGAAAAATGCAAAAATATAACGAATACGACAACGAGTACAAACACGAGTAGTGCGACCAGTTGGTCAACCTGTAACGGCGCGTCTAGACCAAGGGCGGTATATAATGAGGTCTCGAAATAAGCCCGGTTTGACAACCATAACAAAGAATAATAAATAATAAGATCGGTCCGAATGACGTTTTCCTATCCCTGCAACTGACCTCGTGTACAATAAGAACACTGTTTAGGAAAACGTCAAACCAAATTCAAAATGCCAGAATCAACATTGCCTAATACGACACCTCATATATTAATCCACCTTGCACGAGCCCCGATTTTGTTCTAAAACTGCTGTCAAACTTACATTATTTTCCGGATTGTCCCGGCAATTTTATTTTCGCGACAAAAATGCTACTCCCGAACACGCACTGTCCGGAGTCCGTCCGTCGTGTCCTAATACTTAATTCCGATCTTACGTGCTACTCGCATGCTTCCGTCATCCTACCGGAGAAGATGCGACCTCTAACTTCCGTGAGCTACTACTTATCGTTAAACTTCCACGCCTGTCGGCACATTGGGCATTGCTGGTTGGCCTGTGAGTTGAGCCATTTCACGATGCAGTGCATGTGGAAGCAGTGGGAACAGGCGCCCCACACGAGCGGACAGTCGTCACCGGGCAGCGCACAGTCCGGACAGCAGCTAAGATCGGAATTAAGTATTAGGACACGACGGACGGACTCCGGACAGTGCGTGTTCGGGAGTAGCATTTTTGTCGCGAAAACGAGTGTAGTGCGCGTACGGTGAGGTGCTTCTTGTTGGCCATATTACAACGTAGAATCCGACGTGTTCAGGTACGTGCGTGTGCCAATGTGTTACTAGTGAGCGTGTGAGAGAGGGAGAGAGCGTTTAAAAGAAAGTGAGAAAGTGCTGATTAGAAGTACGTCGCTCACCGTAGAATATTCTAAAGGAACGCGCCAGAGTCGTTCTATCGCTACATCTGTTCCTATCGGTGAGTTTCCGAACTCGTGACCTGGATTTCGATTTCAGCAGGTAAGAGTGATAGCATTACATTACACGTTCAAACTAAGACTGCTTTATTACATCCACTAGCTCCTCACACGAAAGGTGGCACGGAATTTGCAAAAAAGGTGGCACACATTGGACCAGACGGACACACTCCTCGTATACGGATGCGCGCTCGAAAATCTCGAAGCAATTAGTCCCAGGAGAGTCAGCACGCTTATCTGTGCAGGCTGGTCTTTGTTTTAAAAATAACAAAGAATGCGCTTTGGTGCATCGAGTGCATCGTTCACATGCGTCGTCATGTGCGAATCTTGTGCGTATGCAAATCGTTGCAGGTATTCACGTATGTGGCATTTACGTATCTGTACATGTGGTTCGTGAATTCGTTCTAATTGGGTTTTATGACCCATTTTTTAGCTAAAGCTCACAAAAGGCTTCAGACAAAAATGTCATAGTTGCTACATTGCTAAATCATATTCGGTGCGACTAGTATGGTGTGCTGTATTCTGAGTTTCCAAAGCCCATATCGTTCCAGGAGATCAATTTTACGTGTATTGTGTCTTCACCATTGGTTACGTTAATTACAGCATAAACTGCTCGAATTTGTGGCAATGGTATTTTGAAGCGACCCGATTGTTTTCATCGAGGAAGCGATCCACAAACCACTGTCAATTTAGAAGCACCATCAGCACTCGCGAATTATTTTAATAACTCCTCCACCACTCGCTCCGTTCACTCATTATTAGTTTATTTATATCGCCCTTATGTGTCATGTGGGACCCGGCCCGGCCCATCGTCGCCGCGGCCAGGCTTACACCGAGCGAAGGAATGCGGTAAAATAAATAAATTACTCAATCGGACGGGCAAATTGCATCAAAAAGGGCAACGCTGCTGCGCGCAGCGGCATAAAATCGACACTTCCTTGCTTCCGTTTTGTTTCCCTGCCGGTGTGCTTTCTTGCACTGGTTAATGGTGCACGTTCAAGTGCTGTTCGCCCGGGCCGCAGACTTTCGCCGACTGGCGGTTGTTGAGTGAGCAGTTGAGCGCGTTTTTGTCTAACCTCCCTGTCGGTGTATGAGCCGTTTCAACACTTCACGTGCCGATGATCACGTGTGAAAAGGTGATGTTTCTTGGTACCGTTTTGGGTGTTTGGGATGGTATTAAATCGGATTGGAATCGGTTGCCCTTAGCTAGATGAATGATTATGTCTACATTCTACAGACAAGAACCAAATCGATGCTGTGTGCTGCTCGATGCGGATTAAACATGGATGTCTAGCTTCAACACCGACTAAACAACGTCCCGTCCCACCATCCACAGACGAAACTGACCGTTCGGTAGTCAATTACCTCGGGCAAACCGGGACCCCCTAGTTGGTGACGTTCCGACGGTTGCCGCAACATGATGCATTATTTATGAAAGCGTCGGTCCGATGAAAGCGAGTCTTTTTATAGCAACGCCCGCAACATCCGCACGAGATCATCGTTTAATGTGCGGTTTGACACACACACACACACACACACGCATAGTGGCTGCTTATTCGTTTGTCATCAAAAAAATACCAACGCCGAACCAAACGGAGGTACAAAAAAAACGACCCTCAGTCACCCGGCTCGGAAATTTTCTCTCCGGAAGGTTAGCCGGGTTGAAGGAGAAATCTATTTTTGACGAAATCACTAAACATCTCTTCCAGCACGCCGCCGTTGTCTGTGACGTCACCGTCACCCGGATGCTTTCCGCGACCGCTTGCTTCACCCTGACTGTCCGTTTCGAGCGATGATCGCAATGGATCACTCATCAGGAGCCGCATATCCAGCATTTTGAGCGTGGTGCCTGAAAACGGTAAGAAAACACGGGAATTGATCGCATATTAAAAAGCATTCACTCTCATCTGATCGCCTTGCGAAAGTTCCTCATACTCACTGTGAACGTGCCGGAAGTCCAACTCCTTCTCGTACAGCTTGAGCCAGTTGTATACTACCCGCAGCCGGTATCGAAGCGCATGACCTCCGACCCGCAGTAGCTTCTTGCGATAAGCCGTCTGAAACAGATCATACATCAAAAGCACCCCGTTCTGGGCGATTCGTTGCATACTACTTTCATCTGAAATGCGTAAGCACAAAGAATTAGCACCGAAGCTAGATAGAACGGAATAGAACCACCCACCATCCGCATCCAGCACGGTTCGCTGTGTCCAACAGAGCAACACCCGATACAACAGCACCAGAAAGGCCGACACCATCCGGATGTGACAAAGATCGCACCCGTTTGGATCGCTTTTGTCGTGAAACGACCGGATCCACCCGATCGGACGGCGTATGACGTTCCGCAGGAATTGAATCGTATTCTCCGCGTTCTTCAGCAACGGTTTCAGCTGCCATCCTGCGTAGCGTACGTGCTGGCGGATGGAACTTTCCAGCAGCGCTGCGTACATCTGCAGTGTGCACGTTTCCTGGGAGAAACTGATCGATTTCAGTCGGTATGACTTTTTCGACGTAGAATGACCCTCCACCGGTTGGTGGCTTGTGCAGAGCCGGTTCAGGAGCAGCTGAACGCTAGCGCCGTTAACCTGTGACAGTCGACGGAGGAACTCGGACAGCTCGACGAGCGACGAGGGTGCGTCGGTTTGGCAGAGGACGATCGAACGGAACAGATCCATTAGGTCGGAACCCTTTTCGGCGTACGTTTTAAGACGCTGTGGGCGAAAACTTAAACCATTCAGGAGGGCCGCTGCACCCGTTACCATGCCGTGCAGTGAGATCAGGAAGCTCTGGAAGAGGGAGTTGGATGGTATAATATGTAACATTATGGCAGAAATATTCTCTCAAACCTAATAGAAGAGTCTCTTGTTCGATCCAAAACATGAAATTGACTTATCAATCTCATCAAACGAATAACAAATAAGCCATCATAAAGGTGTGCTGACTTACCGCACTGCAGTGTAAATATGTGGCATATGCTGTGTATCGTCTCGGTTGTAAACCAACAATAAAGTTTTTCACACACACACACACACACACGCATAGTGGCTGCTTATTCGTTTGTCATCAAAAAAATACCAACGCCGAACCAAACGGAGGACGTCGAACATCCTTCGCCAGCCGAGACACGAGGCCGCGCTCCAGCAGCCGTTTCACCACCAGCTCATTCGACACCCTGCAGTACAGACCCACCATCGCCAGAAAGCGCCTAATAACGATCGCCTGCTCCCCAACGAACAGCGGCTCCTGCTGGAACACATTCGCCGGTGCGATCAGCTCCATCTTACTCCTCGTCCGTCCCTGAACGCTCCGTTCCGTTCCACGTGCTGCCACTGCACCACCACCCTGGCGCACCTCAAAGTCCTGCTGCTGAGCTAACCGGCGACAGTACAGCACGATCTCATTCAGCCCCGTCTCGGTGGCCTCCGCTACCAACGGGAACAACTCGGCGGAAAGATGCAACCGGGAGCAACCGCCCGCGTCGGTGGCAATGTCACGCAGCAGTTGCAAGAGACACGTCTGCAACGTAACGAACTGATCGTCAACGGCACGTTCGTTGCGCGTTAGCCGCGAGTGCTTCCGAAGTTTTCCCTCCTGCTTCGCGCCACTATCGGTCGGATGGAGAAACACGCGCGGATCAAAGTGAAGCACCTCAGCCGACTGCTCCTGCAGCGTCGGTTCGGAGAGCGACAGTGCCGGAAGCAGCTCGGACAGGATGAAACTATCAGCTCCGGTCGCGTCCGGTGCTCGGTTTTTCGACCCCACACCCGGCACCCTCTCAGCACATTCGCGCACTTCCATCACCCGTGTGGAAGCGTTCAAGTGCTTCGTTCTCAGATTCATGATTTCCATCTCACGAAAGTCGTTCTCCAGCTTCTGGGTTGCGATTGTCTTCTCGAGATTTCTCATCTTCTCGATCCACTCCTTCTGGATCGTTTCCTTCTCGCGGATCTTCTCCGAGCGGAGCTGCTCGTTGGTGCCTTTGACCATCTTCAGCTCGTACCGCAGCATCGACACCTCGCCGTCTTTCACCTGTGTCTTTTCCATCGCTTCGTTGTAGTCTTTCTGCAGCATTTCCACCTTCTTGGCGAGCTGCTCTACGTGCTTGGTGAGGAACTTTACCTGGATATCTTTCGCGTGCTCCTGCTTTTTCGTCATCGATTCCGGTTCGGGTTTCGGTGGCGCGGCTGGCGCCGTTTTCGGCGGTTGTGGTTGCACGAAGGCGGCCGCTGTTGCAGTTTTTGCCCTAAAAACCATCCCAACACGTGAGGAAGAAGACGCAGCCGGATACGAATCCTTTGAGAGAGATGTTGGAGTTTCATTTTTCACGCTCGGTTTGGGCACCGGAATCGGTGCTTTAAACTCTTCCTCCGGTACCGATACGATTGGCTTCGCTGGTTCACTTTTTGCCTCACTTGTCCCACCAACCCACGGATTCTGGTCGCGCTGCTGGAACTCGAGCATGTTAAAATCATCGTCGTTATTGTTGAAGTACTCGTTGATCGCATTGTCGATGTTTTGATAGTTGTCGTCCAACTTCTCGGAGAACAAATCATCGTCACCGTCCGCAAACAGCTCCGCGACGAGCTTATCCGGTACTTTCACCGACGGTTTACCCGCACCGGGACCCGCCGTGATTACTTCCGTCGTTGCCTGCGTGCTGGACTTCACGCTCCGGCTAAACTTGCCGAACGTGATGTCGGCCTCGAAGGCCTGCGTTGCCAGCACGATGATGTCGTCATCGTCATCGTCCCAAAGGTTTTCCACGGAAGGTTTCGCAGCAACACCTGTGGGGAGCGAATTTGAAGTGGTTCCGAGCGTGTTTCATGTTACGCGTCTTCACCTAGCTTACCATTGCATCCATTATTTGAGTTGGAAGAGGTCGGCTTTGGGTTGTACTGCTGGCTCGGGATGATTTCAATATCTAGCTTCGGTTTCTTCGATGCAAACGAGGGTTGCTTCATCTGAAAGTAGCCCGCCCGTTTCGACATCCTTACTGGTAGCGTGTACGCCTTCAGCGGAAAAACTAAACATATAGAACATCTATTTACAATAGAAACTTAACTATTTTTAACAGAAACACTGAACAATTTGTTTTGGTTTTGAGATTGTGTTGTTGTTTTTAAGCGGCATTTCTAATCTGTCAAGCTATATTTGACGTTTAGAAGTGATCGTGCGGATTATCCGTCGTGTTCGAATATTCGATATTTGCTTCGCACGGATAAACGAATACAACTTTCGAAGGGATTTCAAATGTAATGTTTGTTGTGAGTTTTCACACTGTTTTTTTTACTCATATTCGTCTTTTTAGTAATCGGATGCTCGCAAATCTGATCATGTTTTTTTGTAGACATTTATACGACTTTTGTGAAGCAAGACATTGAAGGTGTTATTGATGCGTAATACTGATTCCGCCCTGTCGTGACTCTTTATTTTTATTTTATTTTATTTCTACTTCCAAATTGTTAGTCCGCGTCTATTCGCTTCGCGCTGACAATATATTATTCAGCCTTTTCTATATTTAATCCCCATTCGTCCGTTTATCTGGGCCATCTATCTCGTCTCGGTGTAAGAAGTATGGCCTTGCTTAATTTAATCATAGTATATCAATACTCGTTGGGATTGGATATCATGTCATGTACTTGAAGCACATACAACACAACTGTATTCGGAATAGGATAGGCAATAATCGATCCAAACTCAGATGGGTTGCAGGTGTTTAAAATTTCACGGCGTTGCAGGTGTTAATAGTTTTCAATATCAATAAGCAGCACATCGAAAACCATGACTAAAATTATTTCAACTGAGGAGAACAGATTTACAACAATTCACTCATGTATTTTGAAAAAAAAACGTTGGAGTGGAAGTTGTTTTCACAGATTGTCGACAGATTTGTAGCATAAAACGTATTTCTTCTATTGCTTCTGCCAAGACTGCAGAACGGCGAGCACAATGCAACTCGCTCTTGAAATTCCTACTAGCGCTCAAAGTGATGGGAACATCAATTGACAGCGATGCCACCGCAATAAAACGCGATCAAAGTGATACGTTGTGAGCGATATTTGCGTTTAATGTTGTACCACATATTTCATACATTTCCTCTTTCCCACCGTAATACTCCATAAAACCATAAATAAACATCGCCCTCGAGTTTGGATGGCTCTTCCGTGCGCGCGATGCGTTGCAGTTCGCCGCGGCAAGCATGCGAGCAGAACACGTGCTCTGACTTGAGGCGGCGGCGGCAGCATCCAAGTAGACACATGTTTTTAATTATTCATATCCACCGAAAATTGTGCTGCCGCTCACAAAATTAGAAACGTCGATCCCCTGTCAGCTGGTGCGTAACAGTGCACTGGTCCCTTCTCACACGTTCTCTTTCTCTCTCTCTCTCTCTCTCTCCTTCGTGAACCGTCGGAGAAGGCCACTCACTAACTCCAGAACCACCGGAGGAACCCCGAACTGAAGTTGTGGGATGCGTTTTTCGCGTCGCACCTTCCAGAGATGCGCAATGCACACCGGATTCGTCCACGAATGTACGTCCGCGTCTTCCCGGTTGCGTACGGACTTCGTGTTCGTGTAAATTAAAATTCATTTATCCTGACACGACCCTGCCCTGCTGCTGGTGCGGCAATTGATGTGCGGCACTCGGTTTCATAACCGTTTTGTGTATCAGTTTTCGTCACGGAGCTGTAATGATGCCCGGAGGACGGTATGGATGGATACGCCAGAAGTGCGTTCCCGGCGCGCTTGACACCACGCACATCGCAACGCACGAGGATCAAGTGTGGAACGATCATTAATATACACTTGGTATTAATTGGAGTTTACACGCAGTAATATTTATTAGCTTTAATTGTCTCGCCTCGCCTAGTGCGACTAGACGCGACAGTCGGATGAGATGAGGGTTGTGCCCATTGATCCGTGTACGCAACGCCCTGTTGTTACCCAAATTTCAAAGCCTGCTCGATCGACAGCCACAAGATTGCTACAATTGATATAAATTGATATTTCGGAATGCCACCGATCGATCTAATACAACCATAGGACAAAGGGAGAGAGACAGGGAGAGAAAGAAAGATAGGGAGTTAGATAGAGTATTCCAAACTCGGTTGTTATAGGTTATGTAAAAGAGCAATTTCATAACCGAAATTAATCCTCCAGAACACGCCAATCGCGACAGCGATACGCGTAATTCTAAATCGGGATGTAGCTACACCGACCGGTGCCCGTCGGTGAGTCAAAGCGAACCTTTCTCAGTTGATAAACCGCACGCTTCACGCATCGGTTGCGGGGAAATGGTCGTAAAAGCCGCCGCCTGCCCCAGCACATCTGCCGTACGTCCCATTTGCGGACCCATTAAACTTCGGTGCCGGACGGAACGGGCCGATCGCGCACTTCCAGCATCCGAACGGCCCCCGAGAGGAGCCAGTCTTGTTCGGTGTGTTGTTCGGTGCGGACGTAGCATCATCTTGCGACCTCTTCCCGGGATCCCGGAGGATGCCCGGCAGTCATTGGCCGTGCGCTGTGTGACACCAACGGGGGATTTGTGGTGCGATAGCGATTATGAATGAAATCTGTTTGCTCCGATTGTGTTCTAGAGCGAGCGTGCTGTGATGTGATAGTGGACAAACTTCTAATAAGCCTCGAAGCCCTCGGAGGTGGTGATAAGACCGCGCGAGATCGAAAGTGATTTTGAAAACACTGATTGGGAATAGTGCCCGTGCTCGTGTCCGTGTTCGTGGCCGTGTGTCTGGATGTGTTTGAAAAAGCTTAAACCGACTATCTTGAATGTTTTCGTAACGGATTAAAGGGCTGAGTTTTCCTTTGAAAGTGCGGAGTTCAGAGGCGTGCGATTTGAGTGAAACGGTTCCATTACGCCCGACTAAGATGGGCTACCAAAGTGAGCTACGACTTGTTGGGGTTGCTGTGACGGTTCTACTGCTGCCAGCGCTCTGCCTGGCGGTGGATTCTCGCGATCTCTACAGCTACATGAACGAAGTGAGCGAGGTGCTGCCGCGGGGCGACGAAGAGTTCCAGTACATGGATCTGGACATGCCTGCGTACTTCTACAATGAAAAATACGATCGCGTTTACGTAAGTGTGTTCGTTTGCTCGTTGGGACGTGGTGGAGGATGGTACATCGCAGGAATCGGCAATCGCAAGCTTGGCTCCTGATGGGTAGGGTTATCAGGACAGCCTACGTCTGCGAACAGCGATCCACAGCGATCTCTGGAGGGTTCACCGTGCACTGAAGCAGTGCGCTGTCTTCCGAAAAACCCCATTTCCGAGCCGATGTCTGTTTTGATCGATACCGACGATCATCGCGTATGCATTTTACAGCGCATATCTGCTTCTCAGACCCTTAAGCTATACGCCCTTGAGCGACAATTCTCTGGCATGCGAACGAAAGCCGTTGTACGCCAAATTGTTTCGCACCGAGAGAAGAATGTGCGATCTGATCGCACTAACCAGCAAAGATGGTTGGCTTTCTCTTATCAGCGCAGACAGTGCTAAATACGGTTGTAGCATTAGCAATTGCTCGGTGAAAATAACGAGTTTGCGTTACATAAATGCCAAAGCGCTCAACCCCGCTCAGACTTCGGGCCTGGATGATAACGCACCGTGCTTGGGTTGTGGTGATGCCTCTCCTTCAGCATGAATGGACACCACTGTGCGCCCTTCGGAATGGGTCCGCAAATTAATGGATGATTTATGGGTGTTTCGTTGTTGTTCCCTCGTCCAGATCAACACCAACGGCATACTGTCCTTCGGTGGGGAGCTTGTCGGCTTCCTGAATCTACCCTTCCCGCTGGGCAACCCGTCGATCGCACCGTTCTACGCGAACGTGGACACCACGCTGCCGAACGATACGGCCACGATCGTGTACTTCAAGTCGCGCGATCCGTCCCTGCTGCACCGCACGACGATGCTGGTGCACGAGAGCTTCGGCAACCACGTGGACTTTGAGGCGCAGCAGGTGTTCGTGGCCACCTGGGAGCACGTGGGACACTTCAACATGCAGAACGACGTGCAGAACTCGTTCCAGGTGGCGATCATTCAGGGCGACCGGGACACGTTCGTGCAGTTCCTGTACCCGCATGATGGCATCAACTGGATCCAGGGCGACACGGGCGACAGTGGGTTGCCGGATGTGCGTGCGCAGGCTGGCTTTACCGGGGAGGACGATCGTACCTTCACGCTGCCGGGTTCCGGCACGGATAATGTAGGTTTTTTCCCCCCTCGTAGACGATATTTGTGCTCTGTTTGAGGAAGCATGGCTGACTTCGATTGCAGGTACGTCACCTGACGATGTCATCCAACATCAACCAACCCGGGCTGTGGCTGTACCGCGTGGGTCCACTGGCTGCGGACGCGAACGTGGAGCAACCGGACACCCAGCTGGACCAGGAACCGACGGAACCGAGAAGCTGCGCAGACGGCGGACGCTACAAGTGTCACTCGGCGGCGTCCTGCGTCAACAGCAACTGGGGTTTCTGCTGCCAGTGCAAACCCGGTTACTATGGTAACGGTTTCAGGTGAGGCTCGATTTGCAGGCATAAGGTTTTTGAACTCAAACATTCTTCCCCGTGTGACAGCTGCGTGAAGAACGATGTTCCCCTGCGTGTGGCCGGTAAGGTGCTCGGTACGGTGAACGGTGAGGTGCTCGATACGCAGCTGCAATCGTACATCGTGATGGCGGACGGTAGGACGTACACCGCCATCAGCCCGCTCGAGGAGCAGATGGGTACGAATCTGCAGCTGGCGCATATCCTCGGTGGTACGATTGCGTGGCTGTTCGCCAAACCGCTCGGTGCAACGATCAACGGGTACCAGCTGACCGGTGGCAAGTTCAATCACACCAGCACGCTCCAGTTCGGGACGGGCGAGATGTTCCACATCACCCAGCAGTACACCGGGCTGAACGTGTGGGACCAACTCGCACTGGACGTGCACCTGTCCGGCCAGCTGCCATCGGTTCCGGCACTGGAGAAGCTGCCGCTCGACGACTACTCCGTGACGTTCCGGCGCTCGGGCAAGGGCCGGCTGCAGGCGGTCAGTTCGCACAGCTTCCGGGTGGAGTCGCAGGCACGCAACGTGTCCTGCACGCTCTACCAGGACATCACGTACGAGAGCTGCCGCGGCAGCGAGGACACCAACGCCGGCAAGGAGGAATCGATGCTGAAGATCAGTCGCGTCAACCTGGGCTACGAGCCCCGCGAACGGGCCGTCCGGATGGGGATGCTCGGCAAGACGGTCGTCGGCGACCAGTTCAACCCGTGCGACGAGGCCAACTGTGGCGATAACACCGTGTGCGTCCCGAAACCCGACGACACATACGACGTGAGTATCGCTTTCACGGTAATTGTTGGTAAACACGGCAGCTAATGCGGGCTCTCCTTCCGTGCCAGTGTAACTGCAAGAACGGCTTCACCTACGTCCCGTACGGGAACAACGATCGCGTGAACTGCGTGGACATCGACGAGTGCGCGGGCATTAACATCTGTGACGAAAACGCGCTGTGCTACAACGAACCCGGCGGCTACAGCTGCCGCTGCAACCCGGGCTTCGAAGGCAACGGCTACCAGTGCGACAAGATGGCGGCGGGGCAGAGCCAACCGACGTCCTCCTCGTATACCGTGTCGACGCCGGCCACGAGCTATGGCAGCTACAACGAGGTCGACAGTGACCCGACCGCGGATGACTCGGACCAGTGTGAGGTAGGACGGGACGGGAATGTGGGATTATTTACGAGCTAATGTATGTGCGCCAATGTCTGACGTTGCAGCGCTGTGTCGAACTGGCCGAATGTGTCGAGGGTCAGTGCCGCTGTCGGTCGGGATACGCCGGCGATGGTACGACGTACTGCCAGCCGCTGTGCGATCCGGAATCCGTCTGGAATGGAGAAGCCTGCGTGAAGGAGACGTACGTCGAGGAGGGTAAGTGTGCTGTGACTAATTCGCCGAAGCATTAACCTGCACGTACCTGTTCACGATGCATTGCAGAAGAGATTGCACCGTTCTGTACGATCGTGGGCTGCAACTGTCCCACCGGCTACACGCTGATTGAGTATGCGTTCAACCAAATCTGCCGCCGCGTGCCGTACGATCCGGACGAGGTTGCACCGTCGAGCATGGGCTCCTGCGACGTGGAAAACAACTGCAGCCCGCACGCGAACTGCGAGTGGCGTGATAGCGTGTACCGGTATGAGTGTATCTGCAACCCCGGGTTCGACGGCAACGGGTACACCTGCGTGGAGAAGGAAGTGTCCTGCGAGGAGGACGAGGACATCTGCGACATCCACGCGTCCTGCAACTACATCCTCAATCTGAAGATGTCGGTCTGCGTGTGCAACAAGGGCTACGAAGGGGACGGCCGAACGTGCCATCTGGCGGCAGAATGCGCCGTCGACGACGACTGCGGCATGAACTCGCAGTGTCACGATGGGGTGTGCGTCTGCCAGGACGGGTACGAGCGCGATCTGTCCGATTTTTGCGTACGCGCCGGCTCATGCGGTGGAGCGTACTGTGCCGAGAACGCGGTCTGCGTGATCGACCCGGTACAGAAGATCCCGTACTGCCACTGTCCGCAGGGTTTCGTCGGAGATGGGGTGTCCCAGTGCCGCTCGATCCCGCCGCCGTGCAACGTGCGCAATAACTGCGGCCTGCACGCGACCTGTGCGCCAAGCTATAGGTGAGTTCGGCAGTGATTCGACTGCGATGGACACGTATTTGACTCGATGTTTTTCCCCCCACCAGAGATGCGTCTACTTTCGAGTGCGTGTGTAATGCGGGTTTCTTCGGCGACGGGTTCGTGTGTACGCCGGAGCGGAACTGCGCCAACATTCCGAGCCTTTGCGATCCGAACGCACGCTGCGAATCCACCACCAACGGGTACCAGTGCATCTGCAACGATGGATTCATCGGAAACGGCTCGGTGTGCAATACGGCCCACCGGCTGGACGATGGATTCCTGCTCATCAGCCAGGGTGTGGCCAACACTCGGGTTCCGCTGAACGGTGGAGTTGGCTTCCCGGTCACGATGGCGTTCATGTCGATCGGGCTCGACCGGGATTGTGCCGAGGGACGCATCTACTGGAGTGATATTGCTGCGCAGCAGATCGTCAGCGCAAAGTACGACGGCACGGACCAGAAACCGTTCATCACAAAGGACATCGTCTCGCCGGAGGGTGTAGCCGTCGATTGGATCTCGCGCCGCCTGTACTGGACCGACTCGGCGAAGGATACGATCGAGGTGGCAAGCCTGGAGAACCCGGAACAACGCACGGTACTCATTTCCAAGTATCTCGTCAACCCACGTGGCATTGCGGTCGATCCGCATCAAAGCAAACTGTACTGGTCGGACTGGAACCGGGAGGGACCGAAGATCGAGTGGTCGAATCTGGATGGAACGGAGCGGCAGTTGTTGGTCGGTAGTCCACAGGTCGCCCTGCCGAACAGCATCCAGGTGTCGATGGCCAGCGGCGAACTGTGCTATGCCGATGCCGGCACGAAGAAGGTCGAGTGTATCGACACGTACAGCAAGCAGATCCGTACGATCGCGAGCAACCTGACGTATCCCTTCGGACTGGCCGTCACCGATGATCTGTTCTACTGGACGGACTGGATCACGTAAGTAGCGGGTGTGCATGAAAAAAGAGTTCAGTTTCTCTCATCCGTACTTTTCCAATTCCAATAATAGTAAAAAAGTGGAAAGCATCAACCTGTACGGCGTGCGCCAGAAGCCGATCAACTCACCGGTGTTTGGCAACCACAAGATGTACGGCATGACTGCCGTCACGGACAAGTGTCCGCTGTTCCACAGCCCGTGCGTCATCAATAACGGCGAGTGTCCGGAGGACAAGATCTGTCTCATCAATCCGCGTGCACCGTCCGGTCGAAGCTGCAAGTGCACCCGCAACTGTAACGACGTAATATTAGACTACTGATCGTGGAGCACGGACAAGTGGCAGCAACAGCACAACTAGCGCACCAACTGCCAGTAATGTGTTCCGTTCTTTAACAGCAAAAAAGCAATTTATCTTGACATAGGATAGAGATGAACATGTCGCGTACATGTTTGAGAGCATCAAAGCGATTTTAATTGCGATGTAAGCCCACTAAACTACACCAAATCATTTAGAATACAGCCCATTGTTGCGAAATAATTGGAATAAATATCAGCCAAATAAATGATTGGTGTTTTCAGAAGCTATGGTTCGTTCGTTGTATTCCGTTCAACTTATTTTTAAAGATATTTTTAAATTTTCATGAGAAATTCGTAGACATTTCCGATTTATCGAGTTCGGCGCAAACGTCTTTCGGTATAATGCCGATAATCCAATCCAACGATCGATATTTCGACATACTTTACCGATCGTCAGCCGGACGGTACTTTCCGCCGAAAGGCCGAACGGTACTTTCGATCTTTCGAACAGCTGCGCCAAAACTGCACGGTGACAGGTCGGTTCATGTGTTTCCCACATATATGCGGTTTTTTCCGAAAATGTAAGTAAAAAGGAAAGAACGCAGGGAAAAACTTGATAATGTATCTGCCTCTCGCTTTTCCATAATTTCCTCTCGCTCTAACCATGGCAGAAGGAGTGATTTCGATGATCGGAAATCCACGAACAGCGTTTGCCTTCTACCGAGCCTGCGACTGAAAGTGTTTTTGCTGCTGTCTAGAAAGGTTTTGCATCGACAAATTCCAGACAAGTCCAGACAAAAGTACGTGGTGTGATGTACGAATGCGTTTATTTTTCAAATTTGTCCAACTCAATCAAGAAATCGGTTTTGCTACATTCAATTCTTCGAGAGCAGAAATCTAACGTTGCCAAATGTTCCTAAATTCGCTGAAGAATGCTCTATTTTTTCACAAAACGAATATAATACATTTTAGATACTGAGAAAACACTTTTTAATATAGTTTGTTACGGCATACAATGATGAAAACAAAAAAAAAACAATGAAACGGTAAAAAACAATCACCTAGCGAAATTGTGCGAGATTGTGCGGAACGCTTCAGCCCCGAGGATGTAAACGTGGATTGTGTTGTCATGTATTTGTCCTAAAGCGGACTTTACACGGCTACATAACGGCCTGCGAAACAGGCGAGATCGCTGTCAAACCCGTCGGTTGACGTCTCGCTAGGCCTTCTCGGTGCCGTTCTCAGGTCGTTATACAGGCGTGCAGAGGCCGTTTGAGCTGTTGTTGTTTGGATGGGCTAGAGTGACTTCGAGCCTCTGCGGCCTCTTTCGTCTCTCATCCTTGCTTTAGCTCCCTCCGGCGCCGCGGTTCCTTGAAGCGGAAATTTTATTGTGCTTGCTCCCTTCGTACGCTACACAGTGCAGCTCCCTCCGGCGAATAGAGAACAGGCGCGAAAGGACCCTTCCGTTGCGTTTGATCCTGTTCTTCGAAAACGAACGCGCAACTCGAGCGTCGCAGTGCGCTTATTGTATGCCGCCAGGATATCGCCCGCTTAATGGGCGACACATGCCACCGGTGCAGTCGGTAATTAGTGCGGTTAATGGAAGAAAGTGTTACAACGTCAGTCCAAGCACACGGAAAGTAACGAGAAAACCTCACGGCACGAAGGCAACACAGGCTTAACAAATTCCGTTAAACGTGTTCTTGCCTGCACGAAAGCAGCAGCGACAGAGTTTTGCATACGTGCGTATGTGTGCGCGCGCCCTCAGCACAACCGAACCAGTGTGTCCCGGTGCCGTGTATGCGCGGGTATTCCGCCGGTGCCACTAGAATCTCCCGTGTTAAATTCAAAGACGCCAACGACGCCGCGGCTCGATTCGAACCCGCTGCTCTGTGTGTACTGTGATTCTTCGTCTCCCTTTTCTCACGCTTCTTCGCGCGTTTGTGTCGGCTGATGTGTGTGTGTGTGTGTGAGTCCGATCAATCTGGTCAGTCTGGAACCTTTAAACGAGAAGGATCCCTTTAAAGGCGACACGTACGTGGCCGACCCCCCCGGTGCCCATCAGTGTGCGCAAGATAAGAAGCACGCGTGCGGTGCAAAGTCAGGATTAGGTCCAGGGTGCTTCGTGGTGTGTTCCGGGTGCCCTCGTGGGCAAATGTACCAAATAAACGAGAAGGATCCCTTTAAAGGCGACACGTACGTGGCCGACCCCCCCGGTGCCCATCAGTGTGCGCAAGATAAGAAGCACGCGTGCGGTGCAAAGTCAGGATTAGGTCCAGGGTGCTTCGTGGTGTGTTCCGGGTGCCCTCGTGGGCAAATGTACCAAATGTGCAAATAACGAATGGCCTCCCGGTGTGCTTAAGTGCTGAATAAGTGCGTTGTGCTACGTTCGATTTGCTCAGCGTTTAAAGCCTCTGCCGTTGCTGATTCCCTGCCATCGTCACACAGTTGGAGCCGGAGAGCTTAGGAATGGATAACACCGATCGGTACGTTGAAAGGGGTTTTTTCCTCCTCCATGGCCTGCTGAGTCGACACTCGTGCGAATGGTGTTCCTTGTGCGCCTACATTGTAGGAGTTGTTGTTCTTTACCCCTCCTCCGCACGTCTCCCGAGCCACTTAGTCATCCACATCCGCCCCTTTAAAAGGCACCTCATGACGTGCCATAATTGTGTCTATATTAGACCTCTCCCCATCATAATCAGTCTCTTTAAATTACGCCAGCAGAACACTCGTTTCTACTTAATATAAATTTTCCGAAGCTTTTTCTTTTCCTTTTTCTCTTCTGCGCCTTCTGCTCTCGGACTCGCGGTGCGTGTATGTGTGTCTATTGGCATGTGGACGGACCGTCATCCGTGGTCGTACCTTGTACACCGCACCGGGGCGGCTTACTCGCTTGTCGCCGAGCTCTTTTTTCTTTCTGCTGCTCTTCTCTTGCTGTTTGCGTGTGAACCATTTAAAGAGCTCTGAACGAACGAACGTACCGACCGCGGGTTGCCCCAAGTCTCGAGGCGATCCCTTTAAACCCCGCGCGCATCTCCTCTCGCTCTCTCGCGGTCTCGTTCCCCCCCTCCCCCTCAGTCATTCCCCATCCTCACCTGCCATCTGCGCAATTCGCTCGTTCTCATTCTCTCCGCTCCGCGTTGCAGCTTCTTGGAAGGTCTTGCCTGCACGAAAGCAGCAGCGACAGAGTTTTGCATACGTGCGTATGTGTGCGCGCGCCCTCAGCACAACCGAACCAGTGTGTCCCGGTGCCGTGTATGCGCGGGTATTCCGCCGGTGCCACTAGAATCTCCCGTGTTAAATTCAAAGACGCCAACGACGCCGCGGCTCGATTCGAACCCGCTGCTCTGTGTGTACTGTGATTCTTCGTCTCCCTTTTCTCACGCTTCTTCGCGCGTTTGTGTCACTGTGACAGCGGAAGAAAACAACAACAGCAGTTGTGCGGCGGTGGCGAATGCAAAGCCGCCGACGAAATTGAAGTTGAAAAGTGCGCCAAAACACACTGCCCCCAACAGTTGCTGACGTTTTTGCTGCCAATGCCCGTCCGTGTCGGAGCGCGTGCGAGAACGGGACAGAGAAGAGGGCTCGCGAGGAGAGAACACAACACTTCTCCTCGGCCAGGCAGCAGCAGTCGCAGCAGCAGCACCGACTGCAAACACCGATAGCGGAAGAAGAACTAGAAAGTGTCTTTTAAAAAACGGAAGAGGAGGTACTACCCTAGAGCGCTGCGCGCACACATTAAGTGCTGTAGCCGCATTATCATCGGTGGTGGGCCTGCTGCCGTGTCTGCTGAAAAAAAAACGTCCGTTCGTCCGTCCGTGAGCCGAACTGCGCCGACATTGTGGGTCCCGTGCAAAGTGTGTTCTGGCTCCTCCGCAGCACCGGCTGATGTGTGTGTGTGTGTGTGTGAGTCCGATCAATCTGGTCAGTCTGGAACCTTTAAACGAGAAGGATCCCGTTAAAGGCGACACGTACGTGGCCGACCCCCCCGGTGCCCATCAGTGTGCGCAAGATAAGAAGTTCACGCGTGCGGTGCAAAGTCAGGATTAGGTCCAGGGTGCTTCGTGGTGTGTTCCGGGTGCCCTCGTGGGCAAATGTACCAAATGTGCAAATAACGAATGGCCTCCCGGTGTGCTTAAGTGCTGAATAAGTGCGTTGTGCTACGTTCGATTTGCTCAGCGTTTAAAGCCTCTGCCGTTGCTGATTCCCTGCCATCGTCACACAGTTGGAGCCGGAGAGCTTAGGAATGGATAACACCGATCGGTACGTTGAAAGGGGTTTTTTCCTCCTCCATGGCCTGCTGAGTCGACACTCGTGCGAATGGTGTTCCTTGTGCGCCTACATTGTAGGAGTTGTTGTTCTTTACCCCTCCTCCGCACGTCTCCCGAGCCACTTAGTCATCCACATCCGCCCCTTTAAAAGGCACCTCATGACGTGCCATAATTGTGTCTATATTAGACCTCTCCCCATCATAATCAGTCTCTTTAAATTACGCCAGCAGAACACTCGTTTCTACGTAATATAAATTTTCCGAAGCTTTTTCTTTTCCTTTTTCTCTTCTGCGCCTTCTGCTCTCGGACTCGCGGTGCGTGTATGTGTGTCTATTGGCATGTGGACGGACCGTCATCCGTGGTCGTACCTTGTACACCGCACCGGGGCGGCTTACTCGCTTGTCGCCGAGCTCTTTTTTCTTTCTGCTGCTCTTCTCTTGCTGTTTGCGTGTGAACCATTTAAAGAGCTCTGAACGAACGCAATCGTACCGCGGTTTGCCCCAAGTCTCGAGGCGATCCCTTTAAACCCCGCGCGCATCTCCTCTCGCTCTCTCGCGGTCTCGTTCCCCCCTCCCCCTCAGTCATTCCCCATCCCCACCTGCCATCTGCGCAATTCGCTCGTTCTCATTCTCTCCGCTCCGCGTTGCAGCTTCTTGGAATGAAGGGGGCAGTTTTTCGCTCCCGTCTGCTTTCGCGCTCTCTTTCGCCGAGCATGCAGCCGAAGAAGAGAGAACGCTCGACAAACGTACCGACCGCGGGTTGCCCCAAGTCTCGAGGCGATCCCTTTAAACCCCGCGCGCATCTCCTCTCGCTCTCTCGCGGTCTCGTTCCCCCCCTCCCCCTCAGTCATTCCCCATCCTCACCTGCCATCTGCGCAATTCGCTCGTTCTCATTCTCTCCGCTCCGCGTTGCAGCTTCTTGGAAGGAAGGGGGCAGTTTTTCGCTCCCGTCTGCTTTCGCGCTCTCTTTCGCCGAGCATGCAGCCGAAGAAGAGAGAACGCTCGACAAAAAGCACACTCACTCACTCTCGTCGGTGCTTTTTGCGTTCTCACGCGTTCCCTCTCTCTCTCGCGCGCCTCGGTACCGTGAAAAGGCGAGATCAACGCCCAAAAAATCTGGCGGGCAAACTCACCGCCAATCTAGCCGCCGTTGCCGCGTAATGTGTGTGTGTATGTGAGTGGGGCGCGTGCGGAAAATGGAACGAGAAACGAATGGCGCGAAAGAAAGTGCCAAAACGCGCGGAGAACTTCTGGCCGTTTCGCGGTTTTTCGCACACGTCAAACCCCGGCCCGTGGGAGAGCTTCGCGACACGGGCGGCCGATAATGGCTTTCAAGCGCTCGGGCGAGCGCGCGCGCGCGCTCGAGCGCTCGCGCGCCTTCACTCTTGTCAGAATGTGTTCGCGCGGAATGTGTCATACGTCAAGTTTGTTGAGTTTGTTCATTAAGTTTCTTAATTGTGATCTCCTCTCGCTCTCTCGCGGTCTCGTTCCCCCCTCCCCCTCAGTCATTCCCCATCCCCACCTGCCATCTGCGCAATTCGCTCGTTCTCATTCTCTCCGCTCCGCGTTGCAGCTTCTTGGAAGGAAGGGGGCAGTTTTTCGCTCCCGTCTGCTTTCGCGCTCTCTTTCGCCGAGCATGCAACCGAAGAGGAGATAACGCTCGAGAAAAAGCACACTCACTCACTCTCGTCGGTGCTTTTTGCGTTCTCACGCGATCCCTCTCTCTCTCGCGCGCCTCGGTACCGTGAAAAGGCGAGATCAACGCCCAAAAAATCTGGCGGGCAAACTCACCGCCAATCTAGCCGCCGTTGCCGCGTAATGTGTGTGTGTATGTGAGTGGGGCGCGTGCGGAAAATGGAACGAGAAACGAATGGCGCGAAAGAAAGTGCCAAAACGCGCGGAGAACTTCTGGCCGTTTCGCGGTTTTTCGCACACGTCAAACCCCGGCCCGTGGGAGAGCTTCGCGACACGGGCGGCCGATAATGGCTTTCAAGCGCTCGGGCGAGCGCGCGCGCGCGCTCGAGCGCTCGCGCGCCTTCACTCTTGTCAGAATGTGTTCGCGCGGAATGTGTCATACGTCAAGTTTGTTGAGTTTGTTCATTAAGTTTCTTAATTGTGTTAATGTTTTTTTTTCAACGATGCGTTGCCGCCCCTTCGATTGTCCCACTTCCGGTGTCTTGGAAAACCAGTTTTGCTTAGCAGCTTTTCGTTTGCGGTCGTTGAAGTAGGAACGTTTCTGTACGGCGTAAATTCGCTTTTCCAAGGAGCGGTCACGGTGTGATCTCATAACCGGTGGAGGCGCATGGTGCGTTTCAGTTTTTAAAATGGAGGATGAAATTTGGACTACTGTAAAATGGTGGTGTCGCTGTGGATAACTTTGAGTTTGTGGAGATAAATTAATTAAAGTTTAACTTCATTATTCAAAACAATGGAAATAATTTTAATGTGCACTAAAACTATTTTTTTTTTGTAAAATTATTAAAAAATGTAATAATTTCATCAATGTAAAGTTAATATACATTTATTTTTTAATTACAATGACACAAATTCATACTGTTGGTTGTGTGTTTTGTAATAATTTAACACGAGTAATGAGTAATCAGAACGTTAGAGTAATGTTGTACGATGTTGTTTATAAACATAAAATTTGAGAAATTGGAAATAATTTCTCACTAGTTGCTCGATGGATTAAAGTACAGAATTTGCTTTCCAAGGTTTTTTTTTAACAACCCAAATGAGTTAAATCTCTGCATTTCATCACGATCTCGTTCTTATAACATTGTTCGTATATTTAAAGGGTCCTTAAAGACATATTTGTCAATTTTTGCTATGAAAGTAAATTTAAAGATGTTATTTTGCTTATTTTTCTCTTGTTCTCGTACTGTACTAACTCTAACTTATTTTCGTTTATTTTTAGATTGG
>KZ072087.1:73872-85898 GCA_002091845.1 Anopheles cracens
CGTCGGAGCGACCTGCTATCTGACGCCCTCGCACAAGCAACGCTCCTGCCCACTGCCAAAGCTGTCGTGGACCGACACGAACGATATGTGGAAGCTGATGTGCCAAAAGGACGATCTGGCGTGGCTCTCCCGGGAACCGCAAATGTTCAACGACCATCCAGGTAAGCGATGGTGGGAACGTTGTTTTTTTCATTGTGCGGTTGTTTTTCCTTTTTTCGGTACCTGCGCGTTGTGAACTCCCTGCAAGATCGAGTGAGGTGCATGGGAAAATACCCACGCCATCGATCCCGGTCCCCGCCAGCCATAAATCATTTACCCACGGTCCTTCTTCTCCGTTCGGTTCTGTTTTCGCGCAGGTCTACAACCCCGGATGCGCTCGATCCTGCTCGACTGGCTGAATGAGGTGTGCGCCCTGCAAGATCGAGTGAGGTGCATGGGGAAAATACCCACGCCATCGATCCGGTCCCCGCCAGCCATAAATCATTTACCCACGGTCCTTCTTCTCCGTTCGGTTCTGTTTTCGCGCAGGTCTACAACCCCGGATGCGCTCGATCCTGCTCGACTGGCTGAATGAGGTGTGCGAGGTGTACAAACTGCACCGGGAAACGTACTACCTAGCGGTGGACTATATCGATCGGTTTCTGAGCTTCAACAAGGAGCTGAAAAAGACGCACCTTCAGCTGCTCGGCATCACCGCGCTGTTCATCGCGGCGAAGGTAAGTGTGCTCGGGGCGATCTGTCCACCATGGATTATCCTCACCGTCACAACACCGTCCGTCGCTCGCCAACAGGTTGAGGAAATTTATCCACCGAAAATCGGTGAGTTCGCCTACGTTACCGATGGTGCCTGCACGGAGGAGGACATTCTGCACGAAGAGCAGCTAATCATAAGCACACTGGACTGGAAGATAAACCCGGTGACGGTGATGAGCTGGTTGGGCATGTACATGCAGATTAACGTGACCGGGCGGGATGAGTCGGATGGTCAGATTCGGAATCTACGACCGGGCACATTGACCTCTCCAAAGCAGCAGCAGAAGCAGGTTACTGATGAAAATGCTGAAAACAACAGCCAAACGGCGGTGGGGAAAAAGTACTCCGCCACCACCACACCCAAGACTGATGATGCCTTCGTGTATCCACAATTCTCCGGCATGGAGTTCGCCCACACGGCCCAGCTGATCGATCTCTGCTCGCTGGACATCGGGATGGCAAACTTCAAATACTCTGTGATTGCAGCGGCCGCCCTCAGCCACACGTTTGATCGGTGAGTTTTCTTTACTCGATTTTCGTTTCGGTCTTCATTGTGCGGTTGTTTTTCCTTTTTTCGGTACCTGCGCGTTGTGAACTCCCTGCAAGATCGAGTGAGGTGCATGGGAAAATACCCACGCCATCGATCCCGGTCCCCGCCAGCCATAAATCATTTACCCACGGTCCTTCTTCTCCGTTCGGTTCTGTTTTCGCGCAGGTCTACAACCCCGGATGCATTTTTCTTCGAGACATGTTTTCATATACATATTTGAATATATTTATAACATATTTGGAGATTGATCAGATTTCTTATTGAAAGTTACGAAACTTAATTAATATTTTGCTATTGCTTGTCTTATACGCTTACGTTATATCTATGGAATGGTGTAAGTATTCGAGTTAAAGTTAATAATTTTAAATCATATTCATTTTTATATATATGTCTCATTATATTAACCCATGTCACGCTTCATCCTAATTTGCAGGAAAATGGCTACTTCCGTATCGGGGCTCTGCTGGGACGAAATTTCACCGTGCGCCAAGTGGATGGAACCGTTCTTCCAAGTGATCTGCGACGAGAACGCGTCCTGTCCGCTCACATTCCTCGAATCGAACGACCCCATCAAGTACAGCCACGGACTGAAGCACGTCTGCCCCAACATGGTCTCGGACAACTCACACATTATCCAGACACACGCTACCTCCTTGGATATGCTGGTAAGTTTTTTATTTCTATTTTCTCTTAATTCATCTTTAAGCTTCTTCAACGAAAACGCTCGTCATTACTTAACTTTAACTTTATCCCGCCAGGATCTGGTAAACATCAAGATCGAGCAGATAGAGGCGTCCACACGGATCGGTTCCCATTTAGAGGCGTCGCCAGCACCGATCGGCATTGCCGAATCGGAGGATGGCATCCTGACGCCACCGGCCTCCAATCGCAAGTCACTGGAAACGATCGGCGGCGTTATTTCGGCGGTGACAGCACCGGAAGCAATCGCAAACGCTGTAAGAGTCAACGATTCCGACGCCGCCGGAGCTTGGAGTCGAAGTTAGAAAGAGAAAAATAAGAGAGTATGCTCCGCGAACGTACGCATCTCCCCAGTCAATCGATGTAAATTATCTTTATTATTATTATTACCATTAATATTTACATACTAGCTACTACAACCAGTCTCTATCGCAGGTTCGGACTAGAACGCGACAACTCTCCACACTTTGTTTATGCTTTTCGGTACGCATTCCGCTGATATTAGGCAGAAGAATTTAGAAAACGGTGCGATTTTTTCCAGAATCTTTTAATCATCCCAAGTCAAAAGAAGGGCTAGGAAAAACACATAGAAATAATCCTTTATCCTATTAAACCATTATCTAACACCTCGGGTAGGATTCCCATTAATATTTAACAAATTCTCAACGCTGCTTCTAACAAAACTACTTACATCAAATACTCTGTGATTGCAGCGGCCGCCCTCAGCCACACGTTTGATCGGTGAGTTTTCTTTACTCGATTTTCGTTTCGGTTTGTGTTTCTTTTCAATTATCCCAAGACACAAACCAGAATAAACAGCGTTACCCATGTTACTTACGTTACGTTACTTTTAAGTTGGGTTATAAGACCATTATCTGATTTTTTCTTCGAGACATGTTTTCATATACATATTTGAATATATTTATAACATATTTGGAGATTGATCAGATTTCTTATTGAAAAGAGAGAGAAAGAGGAAGAGAGAGAGAGAGAGAGAAAGCTGAGAAAAACCCCACAAAATATAAATGTGATAACTGCGCTGCATAGCTGATTCAATTAATCATTTATTCACGTTCCAATATCATTGCCAATACCACAGCGTCGTGGCTCTTGATCAACCGAGTAGAGCGTAAACATGGATATATCATACAGTACAAAACAGAGTGCGACCAGTAGCTAATGTTTGCCAAAATGCACAGACTTTGGAAACAAAATGTAAACAATGTATATTAAAACTGAATTCTTATGAAAGGGCTTTTGCAGAAAAGAAAAGTGCCGGACTACTAGCAATTGCTTGACGGAACCAAGCCAGTTCCGGTATTGCGTTGTGCTTAGAGGGAAATTCTAATCGTAGTATAAGTTATGACGCATTTTGTAGTAGAAAAAGGGTACCAATCAATCCAAAATGTTCCGTCGACCACGACGAGAAAATTGACGTAGTAGTGTAGTAAACGTCACACATCATAAACAATGTATATGAGAAACATAAACAATCATAAACAATGTACCAATGAGAAATGCAATTTGTTTCAGGAGTTACTGCACGTTAGCTCCCGGAACATAACAAATACCCTCTAACTAACCTCCCTTTTGTGGTGTTTATCTATTAGTATAGGGAGGTATGCAATTAGGTCTAAAAATTTGAAAAAGTTTGTCTTTAACATAAGAACTACGGACTATTCGGTTCAAGTTTAGTGCACCGTTGAATCACTAATATATATAAGAAAGAATTAATAAGCAGTTCCTACACACGTAGGAAGCATTCTGATAGGTAAAATACAACAAATAGAGAACAGCACTCTGAATGGCTCGAAACAAGAGTCAAATATGCAATGAGAACGATGAACTTTCGATATCGATCGCTTTACTTTTGGACATGATGTGATATTCAATAGACTTCTATAAGTACGAACATATCTAGACATACCTTCTCCAGAAAAAATACACCCCATCCCTTCCAGAACTGCCAAACGCTTATAGAGTACGAGACGCCCTAGACCAATTTCATGTTTAAATCAATTTCATTTTGGAACTTTCCCAAACCCATGATTTCATCGTCCCCCCGGGAAGACCTTTTCTGTGGTCATCATACGCTTAACGAATGTAGATATCTGAGCTGATCGATTTCCTAAATAACTAAGCATTTATTATCCGATTTCTGTATTGCCTAACGCCGCTTGTCTGTTGCTACCTGTAGGACGTGTGACAGAATGATAAATTGTTAGCGTTATTAGAACTAGAACTAAGTGATGATCCAAGCGTCAAACAGTTCGTATGAAATGCAAACGACGACCATTATGTGTGCTTTAGACTTTAGCATATCGAGTTTGGTAGAATAAATAAAACTGACTGTTGCCGAAAAGAACTGTATCAAATTGCCCGAACTGTGATAGCTACTTATTGTCTGCCTTCGTGAATCTCTTGGTTCGTATTTACCCCAGGCCACTCGGTCGAACGAAAAATGCACGTTTGGATGCATTTCCTTCTATGCCGAGTGCATTTGTCGAAAAGCTAATAAAAGTTCACACTACGCACGGATGTGAAACTTTCTCCGGCGAAATTGTAGGCAACGTTGAATACAAGTCGGTGAAGCTTGAACGAAGCTTTCTCTACACCTTGGGTGTTTTTTGTGTA
This sequence comes from Anopheles cracens, assembly GCA_002091845.1. Lineage (NCBI taxonomy): Eukaryota > Metazoa > Arthropoda > Insecta > Diptera > Culicidae > Anopheles > Anopheles cracens. The sequence goes on from KZ072087.1 coordinate 78,509, forward strand.
GTTACCTTGAGAGGTAGGAAAAGCGGGAACAATAAGCTCTGACATTAATATTATTTTTTTCTACAACAATTGATAATCTTACGGTGGAAAGGATGAAGTATAAATAGTAGTCTGTAGTAGTAGTAGGCACTATTTTGTGTAATTTAGTATTACCAACAAAATATATAAACGGTAAAGATCTTTGTAGTTTGCAATGCGAAGCTTTTCTTCTTTTTTTTGATGACACGGAGTAATCATTCATGAAATAATATTAAAAACATAGATACACTTATACATATGACAAATGTACACACTTGATTGCGCTGGAAAATAATTTTTATTCGATCCTTTTTCAGTTTCGTCATTCGTCCACAGTTCCACAAACGACGCAACTTAGACTGAAGTTGGAATGGATTTTACAAAACACTCTAAGCTCGCGGATGCTGCTACCTACTTTTGTGTCAATCACGTAATACTTAAGTGGTAAGTGTTGAAGCGAACCGAAACTATATTTACATTCACATCCGCCCGATTTGAACTGATTTCTTAGCGATAACGGAAAGAAAATTCCTTCCAATTTGTAGATTAAAAGTTATGCCTAAAATCCACCCGAACGTGGAGCTTGCGAATCCTATCATTAAAGAAACATTCCTAAAACACAGTAAAGAGGGTAAAAGTATACGAAAATGAATAAAGTAATGTAAAGAACGTATAGCACTAATCTTAATAAAGTTGTAAATAGAGGGAAACAACGCAGGCCCGAACGGCTCGAGAGTCACGAACGGACCTGGGCTCCCGAAATACAGATAATATTTGCACAGTTTGGCCCAAAAACAAAAATAACTTGAAGCTACTGATCAGCGCTACCACGCCGACCTCTCCTTGTCAGACCGATCGAGAAGATCAAGGGAGATGAAGGGAAATAAGCGTTTGAAAGAAACAGCGATAACAACGCGAACGATAAACCTAAGGAACCTAGGGTACATCTCTAAAAGCTTAGCTTAAACAATGGAAAGCGATGAACGCAGACACGGACAGACGCCGCACGTGGGTGGCGGTAAAACTTAAACACAAACATTGGACGGATACACTGACACTGAGATGCTTCGATATTTACAGATGAGAAACACGTAGCACACGTGAAACACAGACATAACCTAAGACGAACATCGTAAACTAGCTACCTACTGAACACACCGGGTTGACGTCACGATCGGCGTTAAATCGTTAAACTGATGGTTCCTGTTTTGTGCGTCTTCGACCTCGGCTTTTAGTACTACAGGGTAGTACCCTTACAGGCTACATACAATCTACACACCCTTTGTCTAAGGCACTTTGTGCCAGTCGGTTCCCTAAACGCTGGGACGCTCCGAACACGGGGGGGAACAATCTATTGTAGATTACCGCATCCCATTACTTCTGGTTTAAAACTTACGCCTAAGAGCCTAACCTAACCTCTGCTAAGACTTACCCTGCTATAGTACGATTGCCGAACGCGGTTCTTTATAAATTCTATCAACATCGGGTGAACGCGCACGGGAAGCGCCGGGACCTTGCCGGGACGAGGTTGGAACCGTACTCCATCCTCCGGAAGGTGCGCTTCCCGTCGTGTCCCGTATACTACCTACTAGATTTGTGATGCATGTAATGGTACTGCTTCCCGTGCACGATTCAAGATCGCCCGGGTGGGGAAGAGTTTAGAATAAAAATCGAAACAAAAAAGTGTAAAAAACGAAAAAAACAAAACTTACTCTTAGAAACATTCTTCGGCCGTCCTCACTAGACCGCCGTCTGCGGGATGCCCTCGATCAGGTTCGTTCGGCTCGCGTTGTTGCTCTTCGTTCCGCCGCGGCTCGAAGGAACCGGCGTTGGTTGCTGCGAGCGCCCCAGTACACTTCCGGCCGCGATCGACGTTTCGCTCATCGGTGAGGTAGCGCCACCGAGATCGCGCTGCGAACGGGCCAGCTCAGCGGCACTCGTTGCCGTCGCCAGCAGGTTCTTCGAGTCGGACCGGGGGAACTTCCCGTTCCGCTGGATCGTCGGCTCCTGGGCGCCACCCTCCTGGCCACCGGCGTACCGGATGTTCCGGTCGAAGTTCGACTCCTTCGAAGGGGGCGGCGAGATGGAGGCCGATTCCTTCATCGAGATGGCACTGCGCAGTGAGCTCTGGCTGCCGGTGAGGCCACTCTTGCCGGTCACCTGCGTCATGCCGAGACTGCTGGGCGACCGGACCGACCCGGCGTCCGGCGGCATCTTGCTGTACTTGGAACTTGCCGGTCACCTGCGTCATGCCGAGACTGCTGGGCGACCGGACCGACCCGGCGTCCGGCGGCATCTTGCTGTACTTGGAGGGTGAGTCGCGGTACTCGTAGATGTTGCCCGGTTGGCCCCGGAGTGGTTGCGCCTGGAGCATGTTGTTCTCCATCACGGTGTCCCGGTCCGACTCGGGGTTGTCCATGCCGAAGACGGCTTCGTCGTAGAGGCGATCGGATTCCCTGAAGGAGAGACGTACACGCTCAGATAACACTTCACCAAAGGGGAAGTAACGCACACAGTACGCACCTTTTCGCATTGCGCCACATCATGCAGCACACGACGACGAGCACCATCAGTATGAGGCAGGCGGCCGCTAGACTCCAGAACGCGATCTGCAGTGGTTCCTTCGGCTCCCACCAGAACTCGGTCGTGGGCGGGTAGGTTGGTATCAGCACACCGACCACCGTCGGGAGATACTGCAAAGGAAACGGACATCGTCAGGCAATGAAGATGCCAGCGTGCCAGCATGAACCTACCTCCATCCAGAAGGCGCTCTCCGTCTGCCGGTAGTTCATCCGTATCGTGGAGTTGTAGGTCGTGTTCAGGTTGAGATACTTCAGCTCGCCGTTGCGCGCCTTCTCGAAGTACAGACCGAGCACCTGCGTCGGGGTCGGGTTGCCGTAGCGCGCAAAGTCCGAGTACGTCTTCATGAAGAAGTGGCTCATGTTGCGATCGTTGTCCGTCCACATGAGCCGATCGAAGCGTTCGCGCCGCGGGAAGAACTCCACGTCCATGAACGGGGCGCCGGCCAGCAGGTAGTGTTCGATGTCGTGCGGCACCTTGCACCATTCGGCCAGCTTGAGACCCTCGATGGTGGTGTTCATGACGTAGCTGTACACGGGCACGTTCTGTTCGAGCAGCAGCTTCACCAGCTTGTCCGTAGGCGCGCGGTACAGGAAGTCCGAGAGGAGCTGCGGTGGTGGAGATAAAAGAGGGATCGTTATCAACCGTAACAACGCCAGCCGTGGCTCCAAAATCACACTCACATTAATGTATTGCTCCCTTATGAACGTCGTGTTCTTCGGATCCGGCCAGTACGTGTACATGTACTTGATCGCCTCGTACGTCCCGTTCAAGTTAAGCGTGTAGTTGTACCGCAACACCAGCTCGCGCACCTTCTGATCGAAGAATCGCTCGTCGACCTCAAAGTACGGCGCCAGCGACTTATTCCCCGTGATCACGAATGCCGCCTCCTGCAGCGTCACCCCGCTCATGTAGTGCAGCCCACGGTTGAAATGTCTCCGCCGGATCAAAGTCTCGGGCGTTTCGGTTAGGAAGTGCCAGTCACGCTCGTTCCAACCCTCGTACCAGCTGTCCCCCGGGAAGGTGAAGTTGTTCTCCAGCACCGGGCCCCACGGGAACAGGCCCACGTGCGGTGGGAACTCGGCGTTACCGAGCTCGTACGAGCTGCGCCCATTCCGCATACAGTTCACCATCTTCCAGGACGTCTCGATCGAGCAGCCGACGTTCTGCGCAAAGACGCGGCTCGTGTTCTGCGCACGCCACTTGTCCACGATCAGCGCCCAATCGGCCAGGGCCGAACCGGACTGTCCGATCACGCGCGTCACAATGTCCTTCGTCTGCGGTGCCACCATCAGCAGACCGGCCGAGGCACCACCGGCGCCCGGCCCGAACAGCGTGATCGAGCCGCGGTCACCGTTGAACGCCTCGATGTTCTCGTACACCCACCGCACGGCCATGATCTGATCGAGGATGCCGTAGTTGCCCGGCGAGTTCTCATCCCCGGTGGACAGGAACCCGAGCGCACCGAGCCGGTAGTTGAAGGTGACCACCACCACATCGTAGAACGCCGCCAGCATTTGCCCCGGGAAGGTGTTGGACGCGCCGCGAACAAACTCGCCACCGTGGATGTAGACCATCACGGGGTAACGCTGCGCAACTCCCGCTTGTGTCTGTGAGGGATGAGAAGCTGATGAGTACATCCACCCAACGGGCTCTTGCACGGCTCACTTACGTTCGGCGAGAAGATGTTCAGGTACAGACAATCCTCATCCATATCCCGGATACCCTTGGTGGCGCTCGTACAGATAGACGATGAAGCCCTGCACCTGGCCGTAGTTGGTCGTCACGAACACATCACGCTCGAGCTGCATCGAGTCGCGCCGCAGCTTGCCCTGGAGATCCTCCCGCCAGCCACCGAGCACACCCGGGAACGGTGTTTGGGCGAGCGTTGGATTGGTCTATTGGCAAAGGGGAGGAAAGAAACAAACAATTAGGTCGATGAGGCCGAACAGATTTTTCGTTCAATAGAGAAACCTGAATAGGTCGAGACATCACTTAAGATGCGAGCAATTGCTTGTAGAGATATGCAGATTGGGGATTTGGGAACAATCGTAGCAACTGTTGGTGTGATTTCAACAACTAGCCAACTAAGATCAACTTGTCCCAGACGCATTGGGACATTGCTTTTGAAAATCTAACATTGAACGCTTTGTGCGTTTTCCTGTGTACTAGACCAATTGCTAAAGACATGCTCATGCTACTTGGGGATGAGTAATAGGACCGCCGTAACGATTCGATAACATGTGGCATCAATTTCGCTTTCAAGATGCGCTCCAACCATAATCGTTAGCAGATACGCTCGCGCCACTACATTGTACGTTAACGTAGGCCAGCGTGGAATGCACCGCACGTACTGTTGCATACAAGATCGGCATGTCGATAATGACTACCCTTCGGAGCAAACGACGTCCGCCCAAGACAACGAGACTCATTTATAAAGCACCAGGAACAAGGCCGCCGGTGCGTCCGAAAGCGAAACCACTGTGGAGTTGCATTATGCACTGAAGCAGCGAGTGTGTGTGTGTGTGAGAGAGAAAGAGACGGAGTAGGCGCGGGAAAACTGCATACATATCCGCTCCATGCGCGAGGGTGCGGCCGTGTGAATGTTTTCTCTTTCACCAGCGGCGTTTTTCTCTGTACCACTGTGCTGTTGGGGTTTTTAAATCAAAACTGCTACCACAACACGATCATGATCGACGGGGCCGGACCGGGCCGCGCCACCGTAATCTGGGTCAGGTTGGTTCTGTTGGTGTTGGATTACGGAGCCCTCGCGTTGATGAAAGCGAAATGCGATTTGAGTGGGGCTTCCATATGAGTTTCATTAACTAACAAGGTATGTTTGTGTGGATAAAGAAGATCTTACCGGATCATACTTGAAGCGATCGTCTCCTAGGCCGGTGTTGGATGGATACTGGCCCGGCAGGCTCTGCCCGGGGTACTGCTGGCCATATCCGTTCGGTTGATAGTATCCGTACCGACGGTTGTTGAACGTGTAGGTTCTAAAGGAATGGAGTAAATTGGGAAAATAGTTTAGTTTCTATCGACTCTTTTTAGACTTTTCCCGAAGAAACCTTCGAGAAATTTGGATGTTGGGTGTTTTTCTAGGGATATTAATGCCATGAGGAATTCGGATCGGACTCGGAGTCCAAAGATTTATGAAATACTCGTAAATCTCTTTTCAAGTGGTGATCTTACACTCTTATCCACTTTTGGAAATTCAAAATCAGGTGTTTGGCCATTTAATTTTCAAAAGGTATCGTTTTCGTTGTGAAATAGAACTTGATGTTATCATTTCGAACGTCACTATATGTTTCACTAAAGACACATTCAATCGAAAAACATATTTGGTGGGTATTCTAAGATTCTTGCTAGTATAACGAAGTTTCCTATTAGCTCAGGGCAACACAGCTTTGAACTATCAACAACACATTTCACCTATTCATGACCAGCGGATTATTTTGCCGTCTTCCTCCGTAACCGCTGGTGATAAATCTCTCCCAACAATGGCTGCGAATGAATCTTCTAGTTGATATAAATCTGCTCTTTTTTCTCTGCGAGAGGGTAACGATTTTATTTCACCTGTTCACTCGATCCCAAGCCTACCCTAATCAAACCCTGACCGATCACAGTGACCCTGGGAACCGGCGGTCCGGAACACTCGGTCAAATCCGCTAATCAAATAATCAGACGGGAGCGCAAAGTCGCGACGCGGCCAGGTAAAACGGGTCAAGTGTATGAGTCAACCCCTGCGTGTACTTTCAGTGTTTCGTAAACCGATATCACCACCGGCACTGATAAGGATAGTTTCCAAAAAGTGATAAGAAGCCATTCCATAACCTTCAACCGCATGGACCATGCGTTTCGTTCTGCTTCGGGGAGCTATTGCTTCTAGCTTGTCCAAGGGGGCCAGACTCGACCAGATAAGAGATCGTGCGCGTGGTGGACACCCTTTGCTCGCACGTTCGGTGGTGTCAGTTTTCAAGTCCGGCAAAAAGACATCGAACCAGAATTGGGGGAAAACAAACCCAACGCTGGGTTGGGCTCTTCATCACACCACCACCACCACCATATGGTCAGAAGCGAACTGGAAACCATCAATCGCCTGGTTCATTAGCGTGAAAGCTTTCCAATTGCCCTTTCCCTAGCAAAACAGCGCTGGGAACCGAAGAGGACTCCTGTTAGAACTGCACGAACCCCGAAGAAACAAGGCAGGGTCCATCCCGAAAAGGCCACTGGGAAACGTACCAACGGAACGGCCAAATAATGCACCATCCGAGGGAGCCACGCGGAGGAGGCACACACAGCGAAACGGTAATGTTTTCTTCTTCTCACCTTTCGAGAAAGGGTCCCCGGAAGGGACCCCACGAGCATAAGCAAAATATTAGAAACAAAAATAGACGAACAAAACGGGAAGAAAATGCACTTAGCACCCTCCGTCCGAACCAGCAGTAGCAGAAAGGTGCCGGAAAGAATTGAACCGAAGTAAAAAGAGAAAAGCACACATCAAAAAGCCGAAACACACACACACACACGTACACCGGAGTGAGGGTGAATGAAATGTAAAAATGCGCAAGTGAACAGTAACACGGAGCGGGCCCGTAGAACGTGATGGTAGAAGGTGGAGAAAAAAAAACAAAAACACCGGTACAAACTGGTGCATAAAGGAGGCAAATAAAGGAGGGAACGAGAGTACGCAACACGGTTGCGCGGTTGAGTTTGTTACCGAAAAACTCCTCGTTTATCTTACCGGACCGATCCGGCTTTAACGGGTCCGTGCCCCTGGCTGGGGTGG
>KZ072087.1:103846-119070 GCA_002091845.1 Anopheles cracens
CAAAATACGACTACACACGTGATCAGATGTTTGAAGTAAATAGACCGCTGCCTCCTTTTTCACTGCCAATTCCAACCGTTTTTCCAACCGCCACCCAACCATTATGATTATTTGAGGTTTTTCCTGCTCCTGCTCTCGCGGACATGCTCTCTTTCTCTCACACTCTCACTCTCACTGTTCCAAACACAGCATTTGTGCTCTCCTGTCACGGACTACTTAGATCCGGTAGTTCTCTTTACGTGCTGTCGAAACAGTTTTTCTCACCATTTTCAGGCGGGAAAATTCGTCCACCTTTCTCCTGCTAGTTTGAATTTCCATCGAAACCGTCGTTTGTTTCTCATACCCTTTTTTACATACACACACACATACGGCAACCACGAAACAAGTCCATTCATTTCGTGATTCATTCATCCGGCTAAACATCAACAGCGGTGCTATATTGCTTCTTTTTTCATCTTCTTCACATCTATTTGGTCGGCGGCTTTATGTGTGTGGTTTCGACGGGCAGATTTTCCAACCGTGGGTCATACGGACGTACGGCGACCGGGCCAAGACGAAGACGATCACGCTGAAGAAGCAGGCACGCATCATCAAGACGCTGCGTGGGTTGGAGATGAACAACCCCGATAGTTCCAAGTTTCGCTTCTGGGTGAAAACGAAGGGTAAGCAATGTTTGAGAATGTCGAAAAAGGATGCTTTTCATTTCAAAAAGGGGTAGCGTTTGGATGAAAATTAATTATTTCCTTGTGATTGCAATAGATGGCGCTAGTAGTCATCACACGGTGAATAGTGACAGATTCGAAACGTCAAGTTTTGGCTTGTTTACTGTTCGACTCAACGTGTTACTTATTCAATTTGTAATTAATAATTAGTTATAAAACTATCTAAAGCTCCTTTTTCACGTGAAAATACTTTGCAGGATTCACCACATCGAAGCCGGGAAACTTTCAGGGTACCTGATAGTTTTTCCCGAGTCATGGAACAGGCACAGCATTCACAGCCCCAGGCGCGTCCACCGAGTGAGCATTTCTTAGCGAAGGACTTGGAACCACTGTGCGAAAGAACACTCGATGGACGCAGGGAAGGACGCTCGCTGGCGGGTGGTGCGTCACGCAAGGTGGATGCTCGAAGTCCGGGCCAAAAAGACCGAGGAACTGAAGTTTGAAGACGGCAGGTAGAACGGGTGTGTGTGTGTGTGTGGGCTGTACAGCAGGAACTGATTCGACGCACTCTACACCACAGCATCCACCGAGCCAGCCCAGGGAGGCAAGTCCGGTGGAGCGTTCCACGCTGCTATATAGCACGCTGGAAAACCGGTGGGCGGTTGGGTGGTTTGGAAAATGTCCGCACTCCTGCCCCATTCAAAGATGGTGGAAAGGGGAAAAAGGGAGGTTGAAGAAGGAGGAGAAGAAAATCTCAAACTCAAACCCTCATTCCAACCCGATTTTCAGTCTTTTCCAAAAAAGGGGTTGGCAAAGGATCCAGGAGCGACGACGACGACGACGACGACGACGGTTTGACGTTCGTTCGTTCGGGAGAGTTTCTTGGGTGGCTCGGTCGCTTCTTAGGGTGGTTCGGAACGTGTGTACCGTAGGATGGGACACCGGATCCATCCAGTTAGGCTTCTTATTCAGCATGCTGGATATCTGCAAAACACTAATCTAAAGAATGTCAGATTTTATGATTTTAGTGTTTTTTACGACGTGTGTCTGCTATAAAATTAAATGTAGGTATATTTATAATGTGTTATACATCATTTCCGAACAATAATTCAACTGGTATACACGTTGGTTAATGATAACAGATCTAGTATCTAAGTATAACAGCTAATGTTATACTAATCAGTGATCTAATCTAAGTATAACAGCCGTGCTGTCAAATATGTTCTACTAATCAGTGACAACTATGATCAAGTAAGTTCGAACGAGTTTAACCTTCTTGTTAATTGACCTTAAAACACTTGTGGATCTATATAAATTAAAACATTTTAAACATCTTTTCTTCCATCAGAACAACTTTAAAGAAAACAAATTCAAAATCACCAATCGATAAACGAATGAAGTTGCCTTACCGCACCTTGTGTGTAATAAAAATCGAAGCACTTCTTCCCGTTCGACCGGGCGACCCGCTAATGAAAAATATTTCCTTCGCGTCCGTCCAAATTGCAGATATTGATTTTCTTCCCTCGCACACGCCATCACCGACCGAGCCCCGGGCATCGTTCGGGTTTCTTTTCCTGCGCTTCTGTCTTAGCGCGAAAGGTGGTGGCGGGCACCGGAGGTTCTCCGAAAAATATTGCTCCATTCTTTAGCCATCCCGTCCCGGTCCGGGGGCCCCTTCGCCTAATAGGTTGCTTTCGCTGATGAGCCAGCCAGCCACGCTAGGGCTGGACCACCCTTGAGAATGAGCTGAAAATGAAGATCCCAAAACGAGATGACAGTTCTGCGATGGGATGGGAGGCGACCGGATCTCGTCCCGCCACCGTGTCCCGCTGGATGTTGGCCCCATTAAATGGGGGCATAATTTTTCTCTCTTCGAAATGTCATAGAAGCATCTTCATAGGGCGCACAAGAAGAGCAAAAAAAAGCGACCCGACCACGCAGGAACACACACATAAAAGGTTTTGGATCCAGAAAGCGGGCGCATCCTTTTGCTGGGAGCACGGCAACTCCATCCGATGGTGGACGCTGCAAAACCGCAAGGACGAAGGGCTGAGAGCTGGACGATGTTCTTCAGCACTAAAAAGAAACCCCTTCGCCTTCGCTCGGTTCGGGTTTTAAGACGGTCCGGTTTTGGTGCGGGGGGTCCTGCCGGTACTCCCTTTTCTTCGGGTGGTGTTCGGGGCGGGCAAGCGGATGTCCCTGTGTCCCTGCGCGCGTGTTGCCTTTGGCAAGGATTTGCTGTGCCGGGATTGTTTGGAGGGTTGTTTTTGGGGAGGGAGGACGATGGCGTTCTGGGATGGAGGCATTAGAACATGCATCTCATCCATATCTCGAGAGTGTTCTCTCCGTTTCGGCCCGTCTTACATCCCCCCCCCCCCCCCACGGTTGGACATATTGCGGCTGCTGGCTCATCTTGGCCATCTTGGGATGGGCTGTAGAGTGCTGTAGAGATATTAGTCATTTCATGCCATTTTTCCAACCTTGGGTAAAGTGTATTAAAAACTAGCAAATGCGCTGCGGCAGCGCTCGGCTGGGGGTGTTTTGTATATAGAACTGTTTTTTTTATAAAGGATGTAAACATAATTCAGGTTGTTTGTGAGCTTGTTGAGGTTTTGGACGGCATTTAATATTAAATTTGATTGAATGTTTATATATTTTCTGAACGTATACAGTACAAATTAACGCAAATTAACCTGATTATAGAACGAAAATAAAAAAGAGAGAGTAGAATGTAGAAACAAAGAAAAAATTAAAAAAGAAATAGAACAGAGGGAACACGAGAAAAATGTAATGAAATCGAACGAAAATAAAACTAAACACTATAATTTAAAACAATAAAAGAATAAGAACAAAAAATCATCAAGTTACATAGTGAAAAAATACAAAAGTGAATAATAAAGTCTTTAGTCAATCGGAACTATAGTTATGCACAGAAATCCTCAGAATGTTTATCGTAACAATGTAAGTTTAATTTAAAATAAAATATAAATGTGTCGAAAAAGAGATAAACACACGAAATAAAGATAGATAATAGAGATAGATAATAAAAATGTTTTGAAGTACAAATAGAAAAGTTAAACACTCAATTAAACAGACAAAAAAAAACAAGATAAAACCCCAATGTTCTTTATCAATTAAACACACACAAAGCACACCACACACCCCCCGGTGCAGCTCTTGAGCTGTTCTTTCGCCCGCTACCGTACAAACCCTTTCACCCCTTAGGAAACGCACATGCCGGCGGGCACGCATGGATGCGAGCGTGTGCGCATGGATGCACTTGTACGCTGGCTAATGAGATGCGTAGTTTTGTTTATGCACTCCCATTCGCAACCGGATGCAGCTCGCCTCGGGTGCTGGGTTGGGCTGGAAGGAGCGGAGCGCTAATGTTGTAGTCTGTCCCACCGCCCCACCGGGATTAGTTCGAGAAGATGATGCGGACGATCGATAAGGAGCTGGAAGGAATTGAATTTGGATGTGCAATGTGCTCGCCGGGCCCAGTCAACCGCCGAGGCCGGCCGTCCGAGACACAAGCATCCCGATAAAGCAGTAGCGAACGCAAGGAAACAAAGGCAATTAACAGATGCAGCAGCAGCCCCAGGGGGTGGTGAAACAGGAGGCAGATCACAAGCAGAAACACGGTAATGAGGAACGTGGATAGAACGGGGACGACGCGGACGGCTGTCCGACCGGGTGGGAGCTTGAAGTCATACTGAAAAACATAACATACCAGTACATCTCTCCACAGTTGCCTCATCACCCAACGTCGCCTCAAGCCACCCAAAAGTGGGTGGTAAGAAAAATCGATCGGACTTAGAAGACTTCTCCTCCCAAGCCTCCCTGTGCCCACCCGAAAGCTAAGACGATTGAATAAACCAGCCCGCTCGGGCGGCTCGGGGTGAGCGAATGGAACGTCTTCGGTCCCACAACTGTGCCGGACACCCGGGCCCGGACAATCCTGAGTCTGTGTGCGTTCGATCTTGACCGGGGATGGGAAATCTTAAGGAACAGTTGAAGTGTTTTCTTAAAACAAAACTGTACGCCCCCTTCCTGGGGGGGACTGCTTCCGGGCTGCCTTCGATCGGACCGGCCAGATTGCATATTTTACGTCCGCCTCACACTGGGGTGTGTGTGTGTGTAGCACATAAATGAGATGAAGCCCCCGGTGGGAGGGGGTAACAATCTTCACATATGCTTCACCGAGGGGTTGGGGTGGGTTTATATACGCGTGTGATTTGAGCGGTTGGACATATTGCGGCTGCTGGCTCATCTTGGCCATCTTGGGATGGGCTGTAGAGTGCTGTAGAGATATTAGTCATTTAAAGAATTGAGTACTGCCGGTGGTCGGCAAGATTGCAATTTGAAAAAAGGAACTTTCGGTCATGATGATTGAATTGAAAAATGGTGTGTATTGTTGCATTTTTGGATGAGAATTTGAAGGCATCTTATGTTAATAAGAAACGTTTAGGATACTTTCGGAAACTTCAAGAGTTGATCAGCTATGTCTAACTTCAATTCCACATAATGAGACATTCGCGTCTGTACTACGAACCCCCAGCTCGTGGAATGGGAAAGTGACTGATAGGGAGCAAAGGGAGCGAGATTTGGAAAATTTTAATCTACAGTCAACCTTCACCAGTACGCTTGCCTCGCTCTCGGCGGTGCTGTTTTCACAGTTGCCCGTCCTTCCAGTGGTTATCCAATATCATAGCAGGAACATTATCTTCCACTTCGCTCTTCCCTCAAGCCAGCCGGAGCGATTGGGTACGAGCGGCAAACCCTTTCACCCCTTAGGAAACGCACATGCCGGCGGGCACGCATGGATGCGAGCGTGTGCGCATGGATGCACTTGTACGCTGGCTAATGAGATGCGTAGTTTTGTTTATGCACTCCCATTCGCAACCGGATGCAGCTCGCCTCGGGTGCTGGGTTGGGTCGGAAGGAGCGGAGCGCTAATGTTGTAGTCTGTCCCACCGCCCCACCGGGATTAGTTCGAGAAGATGATGCGGACGATCGATAAGGAGCTGGAAGGAATTGAATTTGGATGTGCAATGTGCTCGCCGGGCCCAGTCAACCGCCGAGGCCGGCCGTCCGAGACACAAGCATCCCGATAAAGCAGTAGCGAACGCAAGGAAACAAAGGCAATTAACAGATGCAGCAGCAGCCCCAGGGGGTGGTGAAACAGGAGGCAGATCACAAGCAGAAACACGGTAATGAGGAACGTGGATAGAACGGGGACGACGCGGACGGCTGTCCGACCGGGTGGGAGCTTGAAGTCATACTGAAAAACATAACATACCAGTACATCTCTCCACAGTTGCCTCATCACCCAACGTCGCCTCAAGCCACCCAAAAGTGGGTGGTAAGAAAAATCGATCGGACTTAGAAGACTTCTCCTGCCAAGCCTCCCTGTGCCCACCCGAAAGCTAAGACGATTGAATAAACCAGCCCGCTCGGGCGGCTCGGGGTGAGCGAATGGAACGTCTTCGGTCCCACAACTGTGCCGGACACCCGGGCCCGGACAATCCTGAGTCTGTGTGCGTTCGATCTTGACCGGGGATGGGAAATCTTAAGGAACAGTTGAAGTGTTTTCTTAAAACAAAACTGTTGAATAGACTGCTGTATAACAGTTGTATAACAGTGCATTCGAATGTACTGAACAAGTTGTGTTTTGTTCTACAAAATTCAATAAAAATGACTATTTGTAGTTTTTGTTCCAAACTGCTCTTCGCAGGTATAAGATCTTTCCTTGGGACTCAGGAGAGGTTATATTTTGATCCAAACATCCGATAAGTCCTGGGCAGCTAAGCAAAACTCTTTCGGCAGCATGCAACGACGCTGCTCCCCATCCAATGCTGCAAGTGCTTCGAACATTCTTGCTTGAGTTTGATGGTTTCTTTGGAACTCTTTCCTTCTGGGTTTGATGCTCTTCTCGTTCGGAGAACCTACGAGAACCTCATCCCTATCGACGTCTCCCATATGGCAAGGGGGGGGCAACATTTGCAATCGTGGCTAACCTTGTCCCACCGTAAGCCGAGCCAGCCAAGGTCCGGAAGGAACCGCTCGAAAATGTGCAAATTAAGGAATGTGCCACCGGACGGAAGCAAATGCTTGCAACCTTGTCTACCAGCGCTCAAGAGCCTAAATGTCTTGGGTGGCTCCACTGCGATTCCCGGGGGCCAACAACGGTGGGTCTCACACGATGGAACGATTACCGGTTTTTTTCTCTTGAGTGTGTGCGTGTGTGTCCTTCTTCCCTAGAACCCTTCGCAACCGGACACAACCGGCGTCCACGGCGTTGGCGACGTCTTATTATATAAATGATTTTCTTAGAAAACCAAAACTTTCCCGGGCGCAAATGCATGTCGGAAATGGTCGGGTGCTGCGGGAGAAGGTCTCCGGAAATCAGGAAACGATATTCCCACCTCACACTCCGTCCTCCGGCAAGGGGAAGGGCGAAGAATCTCTGAAGATGCGCCCATCCTGCCTCGGAATGGCCGAAAAAAGGGAACTTGTTCGTACGGTCGTGCCGGAGAAAATATTCAAGAAGCACAGATCCGGAACCGGCCGTCCAAGAAGCGGGCGGCAAAGTTTTCCCTCCTGCCGTCCTGCGTTTCGGCTGCCTTGGTCACTTTCGATCCTGCCGTAAGAGGGAGGCATCCTTGCGTTCCGATGATCCCTGCTTCTGATCGCTCCCTGACGATGAAGGTTGGAAAAATTGGACGTGAAATTGGGTACAGAATACGGACAAAATGTAAATCGAAGCTGCTAGGGTTTGCCTCTCGGATACTAATGGTGGCCATTTGCTGTGTTTACTATCAATTTGTATCCGATTTTAGGTTTTATTTTTCTTGTGGAATGGGTTTTTTATCGTCCATTTCTTAGACGTTGTTTGTCGAGGTGGTATTTGTTTATTTTGACACTTTTTCTACAGTGCTGTCAACTTTTTTGACAGCAGCGAAAAACAACCTTAGTATGCTGTGGCGTTTATAGTACTGAATAGACTGCTGTATAACAGTTGTATAACAGTGCATTCGAATGTACTGAACAAGTTGTGTTTTGTTCTACAAAATTCAATAAAAATGACTATTTGTAGTTTTTGTTCCAAACTGCTCTTCGCAGGTATAAGATCTTTCCTACCTTTTCAGGAGCACAAGAAAATCACCCAAACCCTACCTCCTGTGGGTGGTGGTGGGTGATTTCTTGGGAGCCGTTCTTAGAATGGGGATGGGCCAAGCCAGGACCTGAGCAAGCGAAGGCTCCAACACCACCATCAACACCATTACTCACACCCACATTTGAAGCCACCCACGGGGTGGGAGACCCTCGCCGAGTGAAAATTGACCCCGCTCCAGAAAGAGATGGGCTGCTGTTCCGGGAGCCCGAGTCCGGTCTGTCCGTGGAGGGAGGAGCCTAAATGTCTTGGGTGGCTCCACTGCGATTCCCGGGGGCCAACAACGGTGGGTCTCACACGATGGAACGATTACCGTCCCCCCCCCCCCCACCGGGTATGTGTGTACACTGACCGTTTGGGAGGACATGGAGAGTAGGGAAAAGCCCCGGTCACTGGATCTCTGGATTTTGCTGGAGCGCATATCCCCGAGCAGGGGTTGATTCGCCTCCGACCCGTGTCCGTGCGCTCACCCACAAACTCCTTAATCTTGAGCAGTCTTCTGTTTCCTTGAAAGCCCTGTCCCGCGCGTTCCCGCGCCCTGTCTCTAACCCGCGCCGTCTTGGAATGTTTGATCCCGGGGATGTCGGGATGGTCTTGGGATGCACTCCGGACACACTCCGGTGGGGTGGGCCGTTTCATCGACTAGCTGCCACCCCACCCAAAACCACCCACTCCGGTCGACCGCATGAAACCCGGCCCTTCCTCCTCTTTTCCTGCCCTTCCTGGCCGTTGGAGGCGCTGTCGGGCGAGTAAGATTTTGTACGTACGTGTGTTTGTGTGAGTATGTGTGACTTGGTTTTCTTATTGATGTTTCTCTTTCCATCCCACCTCACCCCACCGGAAAGGTGGACTTGGGTGGTCAGATTGTGCTGACCGGTCTCGTGTACGTGTGCGTGTCTGTGTACTTACTGGTGTGGGTGATCAAGGAGGGGTGGGGGGGGCGCAATGTATCGCTGTGTATGTGTGCGAGGACCTTTTCAGGAGCACAAGAAAATCACCCAAACCCTACCTCCTGTGGGTGGTGGTGGGTGATTTCTTGGGAGCCGTTCTTAGATTGTTTTGACGGCAACGAACCTGCCGTCAGCGACGACGACGACGACGTTCCAGTCCAACCGGCACGAGAACTTGCTCCTCGGCGTTCCTGTGTGGACATCTTACCGGCGTACCGTCAAACGTCTGGGAAGAAAATTGCTGAGTAGTTGTTGGTAAACTTTTGTCCGGGAGGAAAAGGCTTGGAAAAGGGATCGAGCATAATTGAAATTGCTGCCGGAACGAGCTGGGGGATGAGTGGAAATATTCGTGGCCGGTAATAGTTTGGCTGGATCCACAGCCAAGGGGTTGCCAGTGAAGATCCCGCCCCGATGGGGTAGAGCGATTTCGACCATATGGCCGGTAGAGTGGGCAATGGAGCGTCTGCGGATTGTCTTGGATTAATAGGGAAGGGGTTGAATGTCCTGACCGGCCGGGGATGGGGGTGAACATAAAATTTCATTTACCACGTTTTGTTTATCACTCACTTTGGAGTGTTTGCGTGCCCGTGTGTGTGTGCCAGTGAAGGGGTGGGATGAAAGGAGCGGCTCAGGGTGAGGTGGATGGTCAGAATTAATGGCAGAACTTATGCCTACATACAAGAACACGTCTACCGGGCGGTGGGTGGGTGGCTTTTCGGGTGGTCAAAATGGACACCCCATCTAGGTAGGTTCGGGTGGGCTTTAAGCCACCCGGTGTGGGTGGTATATGCATCCGGTCATGTACTGCACACACACACACACGCACCGGCAGCAGATGGGATGGGAGCGTCTTGGGCCGACTCCCAACCACCCCACAAAGATGCACCGTGCCTTCCCTGGTTGTGCCTGCCTGGGATGGGGGTTTCCGGGTGGGGTCGACTCCCAATCTCGTTATCCACCCAAGAACGCACACACACACACACACACGCCCGACGTCATATACTTAAGAGCGGGGGAGTGCAGCCCACTCACACCCGGGTTTGGAAGCTTCGAAGTCTACCACCACCATCTTGGGTGGTCGGAGTCGTCGTTGTCGCCGGCATCGTCCTCGGGATGGGGGAGGGGAGGGGGGAGACCCACCGAGGCCTATATGACCCGGGGCCCGAGCACCCGGTGTGTGTGTATGTGTGCTTCTCGGGAGGCGATGTGGGAGGCTGAAGACGATGCTGAAGATGTTGCATCCCACCACCCCCTTGAAATGGGGATCGATGTGTACCGGGTGAGACCACCGAAAAGGGGGGTGGGAAGGGGGGGGGGTTAGCTTGCCTGCTCAAGCCGACTTGAGCCTTGCCAGTCTTATTAAACAACTTCCCCCCTTTATTAAGGGAAGAGAGCTGGCACGCTCGTTCGCACGCGGAGGGAGGGTGCCTGTTTCGATTTCGGAGCCGGTCGGAGGGTGGCAAACTCTGCTACCGGGTGGCACGCACCCCTCACACTCCTGGCTGTGTGCCTGTGTGTGTGTGGGTGCGTGTTCCAAGCATGGGACAACAACATGGGACCGGTTGTTCCCTTCCGAATGATCCAAGAAAGCGGGACCGACTCCCTTACTCCTTAGCACAACCGACAAGCAGTCCCGGCCCTCCCCTCTGGGGTGGTTATGCTGGGCGCAGATGAGTGGGTGGTGCTCGAGAGCACATGTGTGTGGGTGTGTGTGTGCGGTTGCTTCTTGAAGAACATTTTCTTAATAATAAATCATAGGCACATAAGGTTGTTAAACAATCTTCGGAGAAGTTGTGTTTGAATTTTGTCTTACCCTGTCTTCCGGGTTTTCCGAGTGCGCCTGTCCCCAGTCTGCCGCTCGTCGCCCGTCCCATTCCAATGGTTGGGAATGCCAAAACCTCCGGCAGCCCAATCCCTGGTGAGCGTCGGAAAATAAATTTTCCACCGAAAGCTTACGGGGCCGAAGTTTTCGAAGCGGATAAGCGGTTCCTCCGAGTTCCTGCCGAACGGGGCAATTTTTTTTCTCGCCTTTCTTTGCCGGTGGAAATTGGTAAAAAGCAGCGCAACTTCGCTCGACGGCGGGCTAAGGGGAAAAAAAACATCCTTTTCAACTGTTTTAATCTCCAGACGGCTCTCCCGGGCCACGGCCCGGGACCGTGTTCCGATCCGCTGGCAACGTGGACCGACCGCATCCCTATTTTAGGATTTTTTTTATCGTGTTACTACCGTCTTCTTGCGAGCTTCATCCGTTTTCGCCCGTGTTACTCGGGAAAACTCCTCCCGCGTTGAATGCAGGGGAATGGGAAATTATATCTACCACACCGCCATCACCACCACCACCACCAAGCGCGACGCAGTGGTACTTCCTTTCGCTCTCACACCACGGTTTTGGTTTCGAGTGGGTGCGCGAACAGTGGTTGACAAAATGTATCACCGGTTTGAATTTAAAAATAAAAATTCCCACACAATAGGGCTTTTTATGAAACTCAAACGGAAGAGTCTAACGGAAAACACGAATTTTCAATGCACTGTAGTTTCAAACATTTTTTTTTATCATGATTAAGCATTCTATTAACCTTTTCCCAATCACTCAAGTTTGTTAAAAACACATGACCTCATTTAATTTCCATTTTAATATATAGGTTTTGTTGGAGACTTTTCCGTTTGAGTTTCATAATCGGGCCTAATATCCCATGAAAATAACAGCCTTTGGAACCTGCTAGGGAACTTCAAAACGACCTAGCTATTGTAAATATTACTTTTTATGGTTAATGTGTCGAGTAAATTGAGAGATATATTTAATACTTACAACTAAAGCAGAGTATTTTACATACTTTTTGCCATCAATAACTGAACCTAACCGAGAGTAGACAATCTTTGCGATAGAATGTTTAGTTTTCTAGATATAGAAAAGCTATTAATAAAGACAATTTTACATGCGCCTTGAAGTATGCAATTGACCTGTTCAAAATCTTTTCAATCTCACCTCAAATCCATCGGGGGTATTTAAAACTAGAGAAATAGAACGATGATAATACGATAGAAGCTTGCGTGTTGTGCAGATTGCATACTTTCAGGCTGATAAAAAAATTGAGCCAAAAATATGTATTTGCAAAGAGTAATTATGTTTTTAAGTGATTAGTTAAAAATATGACTATCTAAATGAATGCATCGATCGAATCTCAACAAAGCATCAAATAGTTGATCCACCAAAACCCCGAAACCCGGAACCGTTCGTGGCACACACTGTAGTTATAATATTTTGCTGAGCTCGCCAAATCCGGCGAACGTGGGTATATATATATATTTTTTGTTGTTGTTCTTCTACCCACTTCCTCACGGTTCGCGCGTGTTCCCGCGGTCCGGTCCATTTCCCGCTACCACCAACTACACGGGGCCACGTGGGCCCGGCCACCGCACGGGGCGCAAACCTTTTTAGACAATTAAATAAATTAAAATAAAGGATAGCAGCACCAGCAGCACCGCCACTGCACGGAGCGGATTCGAAAACACGCGTACCGGGTGCGGGCAGGACGCGAGAGTTAAAAAAAAAAAAAACAGCTCCTCCCGGTCCGGTGGGGTGGTGTGTCACTTTTTCCACTCGGTTTGGGGTGTTTTTTCGTTTTTTCTGCTGCCTGCCGCCGCTGTTTGGATACTCCCTGCAGGTTCGAACGGGCTGTCGGGCTCTTGGCAGGGCTCTTGGCGAGATAGCACCAACGGAAAACTGTCCCAAACCTCCCCCCCCCCCATTTTCGATCCATCGTTTCAGGCGAACGGATATTTTATCACCACCGCCGTTTCTTTCTTCTCCTGCGAAAGGGGTGCGACTGCTTGACGGATTAAAAACCCGCCCGGGTAGAGGAATCAAAGTTGGCTTCGTATTGCTTTCTGTGTTGTTTGTAAGGGATGTTGGTTTTGGATCGAAAATGGTTTCGATAGTTTAAAAAAAAACAATTTTTCATAAAGCAAATACCATTTCAGACGTTGAAGACACTTTTTGGACATCCCAAATTAACGACCGTCACAGTCCTGCCTAGACAATGCTAGCCTATTCTCAAAACTATCCTTCCCGGGCTCTAAAACTTCCCATGTCGTTAGTGCCAAACTCCCAGTCCGAGCGCACCCGTTCCCGTTTTTGTGACGCAAAATAAGTGGACAAGTGCTGGACTGCTCATAAACAACTTCGCGGACCAAAAACGATGCCTCCGTACGGGATCGCTCAGGGACAGGGACAACGACGCTGCCTGCTGACCGAGACACCGGGTAGCGGTGGACAACATTTTCGATGAGTTCTCGTTGCATTTCGGTACCCTGTTTGGTACATCCGCTTCATTCTAATAGTCCTCCTCACGTCCAGCACATATGGAAGAGAAAGTAAAGGTTAGTTCTTGTTGTAAACTCATTTCTATAAGGCAAAAACATGATTCAAGCAGAATTATTGCATCATAAATATGGTGAAAACGATTGACTCCATCGGTGGGACCTAATTCAAGTCTGTCACTATGAGCTAACAACGCTCGAAGTACTTTTAATTCTACAGAAAGTGAAATGAAAAGAAGAGCATCGGAGACTCTTAGCAGCAGACTTTGGTGGGACTAGTTTGACGTCCAGTATTGCGAGCTAATAAAACATGATTCTTCCAAAAATTCAGTAACCAGTCACCAGCTCTCTCCACCAAGTAGAGTTTAATTCAATTTAACTCAACCAACCATGAACCTAAATCAGTGGAAAACTACTTTAAAATTCCTGTATAACCTCCGCGGTATATATTGTTCCGCTCGGGAACGGACGCTCGGTTTAATTTAACGCCGTCCATTCGCAGCGTGCATCGCCACGAAATGGAAAACTCCTCCATCCTGCTCGAGAAGTGCACGGAAGCGGCCTGCAGCGTGACAGCCGTGCGCGAAAAACGCAGGTAGTCGTCGGACGTCGTCGTCGTCGAGTTTTCGGAGGGCTCGCGTTCCAGCTCAGGGTGGTGGGGGCGAGCGAGCCAGGATGAAAAAAATGACGAGGGATGCTTTTAAATTTTTCACCAACCACCACCACCACCACCACCAACCTGGCTTCCAAGGGCTGTTGGATTGGCTGATGGAGTGTCCTTGCTGTTGCCATGCAGTTCGGGGAGGAGAAAAAGCGGTCCTTTCGCTGCTACCCCAAAAACGAACGAAGGATCGAGTCCCTGAGCAAGTCCCTGGTGGTGAAAAAGAACGAAAAGGGTCCTGTTTTTTTGCTGCTGCACCGACAAGCTTTGCACCGGAGGAGCATTGCGATGTAGCTGAAGGAAGGACAGACAACCGAAACTTCTCGCAGGGAGGAGCGAACTCTGGGCAGCATAATCAAGTGAAACTATGGACCCAGCTGGGAGCATGCATTTTCACCAGTCACCGGTGGCAACTCGCGAGAGCAGTCGGGGAGGAAAAAAGGACGAACGACTACAAAAACACCCGCACAAGTGAAAAGCGCATTTTTGAAGGAATGATATTTTCCTTCTCGAAACAGCGGTCCAAAAAAAAACGCACAGTCAGTCAGACTTGCGTTCCGCACACGAATGTCCTTGCCGGTGGGCGACAGCAGAGCACAACAGAAACGCAACGGCGAACGAATTAGAGACGGTAGCGGCTGGGTAAGAAGCAAAAAAAAAACAACCGGACCAAACACAATTAAGCCCTCCACCAAGGGGGGCAGCTGCACTGGACATCCAGTCATCATCCCTGCTTCGACGTCACCATTCGTTCCGCATTCCTTCGGACGGTGCATTTTCGCTTCCACGTGAGATGCGTTTGCACTGTGGCAAAAAAAAATAAACTACCTTCCCTCGCTGCAGTGTAATCTGATCAAGCGAGCGGAGGAAGTCAGCAGAACGGTGATGAACTTGCTTCGGTTCGATTTTGACGACTGCAAAACTGCGCACTGTGTTTTTTTTTTTGGTTGTTCTCCTTTGCACGCTGTTTCCCCTTTAGCGTCACAGTTGCCTCAGAGCCCAGCACAGGAGCATTGATTATTTCGCGAACACGTTCCGGGAGGATGACGGTTGCACCGATTGATTATTGGAATGAGGGATCCGGGTGCACTGGTTGTAGTTGCAATCGTTCGGAACGGAAACTGGCTGATGTTGGAGCTGTAATGGCGGCCGAACAGAGTTCTGGGAGAGATCGCCTTAAATGTCGCTGAAAACATGCTTAGTTTAGAACGTTTTTGATTTGATTTTTTTACAGTTTTATTTAAACGAAATATCGCATACTTTCCGGTGAAAATTGATGCGAAAGTATGCAATCTGCATGACGAACGCTGTGTGAACCAATGTATGTTAAGCAAGATTTCTAATTGGTGGCGAAACTAAACTAGTGTTGCATACATTCAGGCGCTATGTTATCTCCGCTGTAATGTCAACAGCAGTCCAACCGAGTTTTCAATATTTACTCTCGTATTAAGCCACTG
>KZ072091.1:481-14918 GCA_002091845.1 Anopheles cracens
TGGGAGATTACGGGTGTTTGGTTCAACAATCAGGAGTACTACCTGCGTCACCGCGTGCACGTCAACCAGCACTTCTCGTACAGCTGCAACGACTGGGAGTACTATTCGTTCGATCTGCAGAACAAAATCGTCTTCCAGCAGGCACAGGTGCAGCCGTTCTGGCCCGAAGCGGGCGCTGCAAGCACCGTGCCTACCGAATTTGGTGACGCATGGTACTGCGTTGGCTTCACCAGCGGCGGTATCCTGTCCGGCCTGTTCCTGGTGCTCATCTTCATCATCATCGGCTCGTACGGCATCTCCTGGATGATGGATATCCGCACGATGGATCGCTTCGACGACCCGAAGGGTAAAACGATCACGGTGAATGCCGCGGAGTAAGGGAGCGCCTGCAATATCGCGCTCGGTATCGTCGTAGTCGCACACCCGTTGAGCGTTGGTCTGTCCTTCTTTTCAATGTTTGGTTCCGGAATGTGAAAACAAATTAAATACATTGGCCATTCCTGTTAGAGCATACGTCGTTTTGGGTATCTTATGATGTACTCCGAAATAATTTTGTTTTTAGTCGAATGGCTCAACAGTCCTCAACTTATTTGTTGCATTTTGTGCATGAGTAACAGAGTGACGTGGGGAATCTGTTGTAGAGCTGCAAGACTTTCCAAAGGAGTTCGTCATTGACAAAAAAAATAAATCAGCGAGCATCTAGTAAGTTCTTCGGGCCGTGCTTGAAGAAATAAGAATAGATTGCTAGTTGCTATAACAGACGAATCTCCTACACCTAAAGTTGCTTGGGGTCTCCGGATATTTACTCTCGCAACAAGTTCAAACTTTTGTCTTACGCATCTTCCGTTCTCAGCACCCTAGAGTGAACTGTTATAAAACGCCTGCAAGGTATGCAATCGCCTGTCTCAAACGTGACACGTGCTTACGTTTCGTTTGCAAATGAAATCTCTAATCGCTCAAGTTTTGCTTGTGAGGAAATGCTTCTACTTTTAATCTATTTAGATGTTCGAAAAAAGACGCATCACAAGCTTCACTAATTCATAACAATACATGCCGTAATCCCCCTCTACGAACGCACGTTTTGTATTCGATCTTTCTCCATCAATCAAGCGGCGAATCATTTAATCAACCACCCATCCGATACCGCGTCGAGCCGAACGGATCGTCGTGGAGGTTCGCTTCTCACGCACTGCCCTATCGTAGGCGAACGATCACGCAGTCTCGCTTGAGGCCGCGTTGCGTTGCGCGCCGTCGTTGGAATTTCTACTTCCGGTCTATGAATGAATGGGTCGGCGCAAGACATGAGTCGGCATGATGAGGGAAGAAGTCGCGCGGCACACTGCAGCGGCCGAACGGCTGAACAGGACGGAAGACAGCACAGCAAAAAAGACCTCGTCGACTGCCGCCCGCAGTGAGCCAAATTTATCGATATTTAGTGTCAGATTTATGCGTTCAATCGTACGGCACCGTGTGTGGCTTCGGTCGTCTTGGTTCGATGCGAACCACGCGATCTCGTCAGTTCTGCTCGGTGTGGAACCTGATGCAGCAGTTTCGGTGGCCGGTGGAGATGCTGGCAGACGCAGACGCAGGGAGCGAGCTCCATCGCGATGAATGGAATCGAGCTGGTTAATCTGGGGCTTTAATAAGAACGATCACGTCGTGTGCAGCTGTAGTTTAGCCGCGATGCAATTTCAGTTGCCGCCCCGATTTGCTCGTTTAATGAAGATATTGAATTGATCAATCAATGCATTGCACGGAGGAAACGCTGAAAACACATGTTTGTAGCGCTGCCGGAATTTACGTGGGTTATGATATGTGTATAGGGGTCATTTTAGTGCTACAATTTTAAAGTAAGTGTTTACATCCTTTAACGTGGGTTCAAATCATGTTGGTATGTCTTGTTCCAACGTCTTCGGGATATTATTGATTCCAAGAAATCTACAATTGACTTTGCGGACGGAGCAACAACCTTCTAACTTCTCGTAGGCAAACAATACCTGAATCTTTAAATGAGACCTTGTTCTCAGTCTTGTTTGGGTGTATTTTACTCCTTTTAGATCTCGGAAGTGGTAATTGTTGAATAAGGATCATTATTCGCACTTCAGACTCCTAAAGAAGTCATCACAAGAGCTTCGCAAGTTGGACACGTTTTCTTCTTATGTCGAGATCTCAGAAGCTAAGAATCTGAGCCTAAATAATACAAACATATAACATTCTGAGTTAATTTTGCAATGTTCCTTGTGTCTTCAATGATGTTACGGACGCACCTGATAAGTACTCAAACCGATCTTTCGTAATAACTGCACTAAACTGCACTAATGGGACGCTCGCAATCAAACCTCTCTGCGCGTCAACTTCGACCGGGTCTGGAAGCTAGCATTTCACCGGTGCGTGACATTTACCATAAAATTTGCGCGCATTAACATCGTGCAGAAACTCGTGCCACTCTACGGTGGAGGTCACCGGCGGCGGAGGTCACATCATGCGCCACACCAGCCCGAGCACAATGGGCCGAACAACTTCATTCGCAACAACACCGACTGATGATTAACAGCAGAAATAACCTTTAAAAGGGGGGGCCCCCCATTATTGGCGCCCCGGACCGGAGTGGACTAGTTTATGCTCGTCGTCGTCGTCGTCGTCGGGAGCCTCACTGACCCGCGGGGGTACTGTTCGCCGGGGTGACAGTGCGCTTACGCTGACAGTAGCGCTGTGATTCGATTTCCCGCTGCACTCACTCCCTCGCCACTCGCGGCACAGTCCGGGCCCTCAAAGAGCTCGCCCGGGAGAGCGTTGAGATTAATAAATCAAATAAAACACCGCTTCCAAAAGGGAGCGCGGTGGCACGGCGCCACCCGCCTGGACCGATGGGACGATCGTGTGGCCTTTTGCTCGTTGTCTCTCGAGTCTCGTGTTTCTTCTCGTTTCGACGGCGTTGGCTTTTAGCGGTCTACGATCGGTTGCGACGCGCCGAGCCGATAAATTATAGTAATTTAAGCGTTGTTTCAATATTGAGCGTAAATCGTGATACAATTTCATTTTCGTGAGCACACCTCCCGCGGCGAGCGGCCCGAGAGCGAGCGAGTGTGCCATTTGCAATTGCCGAATTGTTTCCAGTCCATCGGGGGAATTGTTTCGGCGTTTATTGGGTTCTAGTTCTGCCCTCTAAGGACTGTGACCCTGGTTTCGCATGAAGAAGTCTGGGACAGAAACATCCCTAGTTTGGAAAGCTAATGTGGTAAACTCTATCCTTATTAGGGACGTGCGATCATAGATTAATAAAACTATCACATTTCTCATGGACAACCAGAGACATAAGTACGATATTTGGCGACACCTCAGCGCACCTTCCCGCAATTATGTCGGCCACGCGTAGCTTACGCGCTGAATGTGGAGCATATCTGCGGTTCCCATATTTCCAGGTCAGTGATCTATCATTTTAAGTCGTTCGCGAACAAAAAAGAAGTAAGCAAAACAAAACCCAACAGTCTCGCAAAACGTTGCGGGCCTCGGACCGAACTGGAAGCTTTCGATCATGCCAAATCCCTGCCACAGGTTGTCCATTTTATTCCAGCTGACCGGCACGGCAAGCGGCGTAGATTAATTACGATAAGATCCATTACTATCCCTCTTTTACCGGCTTATTTGTCCGGTTCGGTGGGAGTGTTTGCGAGCCGCTCTTTTTCGAAGTCAATAAACACTAGTTTTTTTTCGGGGGGTCCGGTGTTTTTCTTCTTCCCTATGTTTTCTACTGCCGGTCGTGAGTGTATCACTCCTAGCGCGTGCTAGCGATAATCAATCAACGCCGCCACGGCAAGACCGGGGCTTGGCGACTAATGTTCGGACGGTATGGCCCCCGATCGACCCAAGGGGGGTGGGGCGTATGTTTGAATGCATAAAATAATTATGATATATTTTTGACACGGCCATTTACAGGCCGATCCGGTCACGACCGCGCACTATGGGATATGTGCTGTTGTTTATGTACAAGTCCATAGATGTTTTTCCAATAAAAATATCTTGATCTAATAATGCGATCACTATTTTTTATTATTAAAATAACTACGATCTATAGTTTAATAATAAAAAAAAACTTAAATTGAAATAAATCACCGGTTAAAACAATGTAATTGCCTATCAAAATGTGATCATTAAGCGACCTCTTGATGGATCATTTCAGCAATGTCATAGACTGAAATAGCTCGTTTGGTGATTTAGTCTCAAATGATGTTCAATTAATCATGCGTGTTCCAGATCAGGCCTTTAGTTTCCTCCACCCAATGATACAACATGGAAAACTGTAACAAACAGGTGTTTTTTGGCATTGCTTTCATCGTGGCACTCAATTTCCACAATGTACTTTTTTACGACACAACATTGTAGAACGATTTCCATGCGGCATATAAATCACCCGTTTAATAAAGACACATTTTTCACGATCTCATTGACATAATAACGCTTCGTTTGGATCGTGTGTCGGTAAGGATCTCATTAGCGGATTTCTTGCTCACCTCTCATCTCAGCCTGCTGCTAGAAAAAATCCGAACATGTGATGATTATGTTTCTACTGCATTGTGCCTTGAGAAGGTGAAGTTACGCACCAATGAGCTAACGTATGGTCTTTACCGCCTAGCTAGAGCCGATGTTTTTATTCCATGTGGCTATGTGGTGAGGTAATGCTCCTGCTCGGTAATTGGTTCTGCGGTTATGTAGAGGCTTGTGTAGGGGAATACTAAATGGACTGATTAATCTGGAGAATCGCTGACACCGAGACGATCCAATTGATAAAACCATCTTAGCACCTCGTTACATGAGTGCCTGCGCATGTAGAGCCGAAATTAAACGAAGTAATGTTAAAAAAAACCTGTTTTTCCTTGGAAGTTAAGATTCCGAAGCTATCTAGCAAGTGAAGAATATGTTTGAAATCATTCAAAATCTCGTTTAAAATATGTATACAATTTCGTTTCGTTGGTATTCAGGGTCCTGTTCTTATAGTAGTTCCTATACAGTAGTTCCAATAGTAATTGAAGTGCGGCGTTTTGGATGTTGTATACATATATGTTGTATTGCGTTTTTATGTGTGAAAAACAAAGGTACGTGTTACTATAAGACATCTATTGAGCAGGTTTGAAAGCCCATTAAGCTTCGAGGGGGAACGAAATGCTTGCAACAAATATCTCACGCCACTTCGATTAACATCCGTTTACAAGTTATACCAGCGGTTAACTGTCCACCGAACGGGTACCCTCCACCGTAGCCTCCGGGATCTGACAAACCACCCCGCTTCGGAACATTTTTCACGCTACGCAGGATGCTCGCCTAATCTGAAGCCGACGATCTGTGCAGCGTTTTCCACCGACTCGCAGGCTCCAATAAAGATGTCAACGGCGCTCCGACGGTAACCGGCCGTCGTTCGGGACCATCGGGAGGTAGGCGCTGTCAATAGCAACGTACGAGCGTCGCTTTCGCCAGCCGCGCGGTATAAATTCCAATCAGTGGCAATCTCAGGCGGTAATGGCCCACATGCGAACGCGTCGGTGCGCTTGGCGGCCAGTGTTTTTGCCCCGCGCAGGTGGTGATAAGTCACAATCGCCAGTGTGCATCTACGCGCACCGCTTCACAGAGCGGCCGGTTCGGTTGGAGTGATGACGAGCAAAACGGGCGGAAAAGACCTTAAAGGAGTATGATCTTCCGTCCGACGCACTTCGGTGGAATAAACGAAGCCATAAATTTGTGACATATCTTACCGGTTGATTATACTGCTGTTACCGCGGGCAGGGAAGATTTATGCGTATTGCTGTAGAAGAGTCACCTTTCATGTTCGCTCCGCATATGCTACCGAAAGCCGACACGAACAGGTTGGTTTGATACGATAATATTCTTACCACTGTTTTCTAACATTGCGAGTCGAAATGCAAACAAATGAATCGAACAAGTTAACGATAAATTTTAAATACATATCATGGCACACTTCTGTCATAGCTGGTACGTAGCGAACACTGCGCATGTCCGCCAAACGTCAGCGTAGCGCACAGGGACGCAACTCCCTTTCACGCGATACTCCACGGTGTGTCCTCACGAGAAGGGACGTAAAATTTAGCAACTCCAGTCAAAACAATAGCTACTCGTAACCGTAACCGTAATATACTGCAGCTGCATCGATGCTCTAGTTACGTAGCGTGTGTTGCAATAGGCAGCCGGTGTGTCAATCATTTGCTTTGCTACGGAAGATAGCCGTTTCAAGAAGTGCTGGAAGGATTTTTTTTCGCTACTCCTTAGACACGGAATCCTTCGACACGGTGCATTCCTTTGGTGGTGGTTATCCTCGAGCGATTGCGTCAATTATTCACTAGTGACGATGCGTTGCTCGGCGTGTAACTATTACTCGTGGAGTTATTTCATCGCGTTCGGTGAAATATTCATCTCCTTTCACATTGCGCGAGCCTTTCTGCACTGTGCCCGTTCCACGGTTGTTTCGCAGGAGCTGGCGTGCAATGATGGTGCGTATGCGGGGGGAGATGTTGCTGCGGAGTTGGGGCAGAGCTATGACTCATCGACGGTGTGCTTATCCTTGTTTACAGTGGAGCCCATCTTTGTGCTGCTAGTGCTGTACAACTTGCTGTCGCTGCTGCTAATCGTCGGAGTAACAAAGGTATCGAATGATTAACATAATATAATCGTTATTGTGGATGCTTACAAATCTCTTTATCTCTCACCAGCGAAATGAGAAGCTGCTGCAGATATATCAGACGTGCACAATCACCCTCAAAGCATCGGCCATCGTCCGGCGGATAGTGCTCAGCGCCACGGAGTACAATGAGAAAAACGTGGGCAAAACCATCATGGAGCTTAAAATCATCATTGTGTTCACGCGTAAGTCATCGCTAGGTCTCACATACATTTCGCCGCAATCTGCAACATTTCACTCATGCACACATTTCAGTCATATTCACGCTGGAAGCGCTCGTGGTCGCCGGTGCCTGTCGGAAGATGCGTCGCGAGCAACAGGAACAGCTCTACTACATCGACGTTGTCTAGGGGCCCTACGGTAGTACACCTAGAACGAACGCTTTCGGACGCTCACGATTGGCAAAGTCCCATCGCCTCCCGCGGTTCCCGTCCGTGCCTGACTGCGCCGTAGACCGCACATGTGGGCCTCCAGCGGGCTTCCGCAGCCGTGTTTTGCCAACAACTGTCAGTCCAAAGTCAGTCTTCGGACTGGTCAATGTCATTCCATCCAGTCCGGGTCCCATACCGGGTGGACACAAACGCAATTACATCTACCGTGACACCTTCATATATTTACATTTTACATTCGCGTTGTGCGTGCTTC
The DNA here is from genome assembly GCA_002091845.1 of Anopheles cracens. Taxonomy (NCBI): domain Eukaryota; kingdom Metazoa; phylum Arthropoda; class Insecta; order Diptera; family Culicidae; genus Anopheles; species Anopheles cracens. The sequence goes on from KZ072091.1 coordinate 7,815, forward strand.
TTAGAGGATTATACAGCGGAACGAGAGGATGAAAGTAAAGACACAGCAAGAGAGAGAGACACAGACACAACACTATACAGCAGATACCAAATCGCAGTGAATTCGCGTGCGAAATACGTTCGAAATTGGCTCCCACCAGCTCCTGGGAGCTATACGCGACTATTGCCCGTTTGCATGCCCCGTCCCAGTGCTTTTTGTATTAGAAAACCCAAATTAGGAAAGTGAATACTACGGTAACCAAAAACAAAACAAAAAAACAACTCCCAAAGAGTGTACTAGAGAGGCCTGACAAATTATGTTCGATTTTTCGATGCATTTAGAATAAAAACCGACCTATTACAATTGTATCTTATATATTTGTGTTTTATGTTGAATATTTTATTACGAGCTCTCATTAAACTTCTTTTCAGCAAGTGATAGTGATATCAATTCGGAAACTTGACTAGTCTGCAGAAGAAAAAAACCCGTACACGGAATAGATTTTTCGTAAAGCTTTCGAAATGCACATGTCAATTTTCCAAATATAATTGCCTCAGATATACTTGTCTTAGATACACTAGATCATTTAAATACTTTTCTACCCAATTCCAATGTCCTATCTAGGTCTAAGTCTAAGTATTATCAATCAGGAATAAAAGTGATTAGCAGATTCATGACATACTCAAGAGAGAATCAAGAACTTGATGAATTGATGAGAAGTTCTGAATTGATGAGAAGTTCTGAATTGATGAGAAGTTGAGTTCTTCAAGAACATGAACAACTACAGACACAGACTACATTTACATATTGGACTAATGCAATATTTAGAGAAGTGAGATTTATGAAATCTCAATACAAAATCTCCATAAAAGATTGTCTCATAAGATAGAAATCGAATCAATGGACTGTTTGAAGTGCATGTTTGGGTATCTGATTTCAGCTATTTAATTCAATCAGCTCTTTTTCATAAAAAGGACTAATCTCTATCTTCAGTGCGCTGCATTGATCAATTCGTTTTGAATCCATTGATTTAATCCAACCTAATTAGATATTTCAACACCTCACACTTTGATAGAATAATGCTATTCTCTGACGTCACCAGTGGAGCTTTTCACTTTCACGCTTTTTGGACATTTACAGCTCGCTTCATGCTGCTCTGAAATCCCGCTCTGAAATCCGTTATTTGCACGCCTTCATGTGCCTGCTACACGCGCTCGCCATCAGCTGTTCCACAAGCAGATAAGCATCAACGGTCCGATCCTGCTATCCGTTATCTGGTCGAAACTTCGCCCTGACCTGGTTGCGCTGGAGTACGATCGCAGACCGATAGGTTCGTGATAAAGCGCCGTTCGCTTCTACCGCGGTGTCCCGGTTACATGACAGGACAGGAGTTCCATTCACGGTCACGACCGGTGCTGCTAACACGGCGGCAAAGTGCAAAGTAAAACCGATCTGCGGACGCCCGAAAAAAAAAAACATGACAAAAAAGTAATAAGAATTGAAAGGGTGATGAAAACACACACACACACACACATACACATACGCGAGAACCCGTCGTGATTCGTTATGGTTTTCAGCGCGTCAAGTGACCGTGTAGCCTGCCAGCTCGAGTTGACTTTCGTCGGTTTGCATGTTACAAAAACAAGAAACTCGCAACCCAGCGGCCGCCGAATCCCGTGGCGAATCCTACAAAGGATCGAACGGGAGGGGTTTGTGAAGGTGGAGTGTGTGTGTGTGGACAGTGTTTTCGTTTGCACTAGATCTTGTCCGGCTGAACAACAGCGCGTCACAGTGCGATCTATAAACGAGTATCTATTATATCGCGGTGCGTTTTTAGGCTCATTTCAATTTTAATTTTTCCCCCACTCGGCCATGGTTTCGCTAGCTGTGACGGACGGTTCGAGACGCGCGTGAATGGAACGTGAAGCCACCCGATTAGACCGTTTGACGGGAAGTTCATCACTCACGGCACTAGAAAGGACGGAATCCGATTCGGATGAACCGAACCGGGCTCCAGGCGCATTTGATCTAGACTTCTCACGTGCAGCAGTGTTTGGAACATCTCAAAGGCAACCCATCCCCCGATGGAGTCCATTACCGCATCGCTTGCACGGGCTACCCGCTGGGCTACCTTCAGATCTATCAGCGGCGCCCAAACGACGTACCGAACCGTAGATCCCGGGAGGTCCAACACTCGCTTGCATGCGGGCAATCTAATTCATCTCACCAGATACCAGGGATATCACCAGACTCTTCGGTAGGCCGAGCTACTGACCCCGTGGGGATCAAAGGGTATCACTGTGTATCGGTCGAGAATGTCAGGCTGCTGCCTTCGCTGTTAGCAGTGAGACATTTCCCATTATCTCATCATACCCGATCGCGGGAGCAGCGTGTCCACTGGCAGGTGATGAAAGATGGGCAACATGGCTGCAATGCTGTGGGTTTGATCCGTGGGAAGTGTTTTGATTAACCTTTGGGGCAAAGGTTGAGCGAACGTTTTACAGTAACTGATTTTGACAAGCTTGATGGATGTATTTGAGGGACGAAACAGGCCGAGTTCATCCATAGTTGTTCCGTGCGAGAGGGAAAGATTTAGATATTAACGGTCATTTGAAGATCAATAGAAACTTGGATCACTGAAAGCCTATCCCGCAACCAACATTTCTCAAACAGCACGATCACTATCCTTCCTCGCCAACAATTTCACTCGAACGTACCAATTTGTCATGTGGTTGTGGTTGACAATATTCGGGGCGGCCAAACATTAGAAGGCTGGACACAAAAAATGCAGCAAACAAGACCAAAGAGTGCCTTTTTTGTGCACCAGCCAGTAAAAAACCACAAACCGGAATAAACATATTTGACTCTTCAGCGGATGGAGTGGAGTCTGGGCTGGGTCCGTCCGTCAAACAAATTAACCTGTCAGCCTGGCGACATGCGCACGCACGTGTGGTTTGCGCCCGGTGGGAAGTTTATCTCACATCGTAGCTCACCGGGTCGGACCAACCGAGCGCCCGAGCTATTTACAACGCTGATAACTACAATTTTACGCGGGCGCGCTCGCACACCGTTGGCATCCCGATCGATCAATCCGGGCGTGCGGGAAACGATCGCCTAGTGGTGCCGCCGCAGAAGTTGTGAGCATTAGGGAGGTATGTGTGTGCGTTTGGTTTGGGACTTTTCCTCCCATGCTTCAGGTTTGGGCTGTGGTTATATTAAATGGTCGATAATTATACTATCGTCAAATTTATCTCTCCTTTACGACTTTGCAGACCGTCCGGGACACCGTCCTGGGAGCGGGCAATTGTGGCGTTCTCCCGGGAGATCTCGCGCGACATCTTGGGACACTCGTCTGGGCGAGTTTCCATAAACACACCCCGGCTCGGGCCGGCCGCGTGTGTAACGGATTTCGTTGAATCCAAGGATAGTCGCTCGGGGGCCGTGGCGCATAGACGCTAGCGCCGATTTGTCCGATTGATTGGGCTGTTTAGCATGCGCGATAACAGCGTGATAATGATTGATCGTTTATCGCGTATCGCCGCTGGAATCGTTGCGTGCAATGTTTCACAATTTAGTTGATCGCGTTTTTTTCAGGGCGTGAGCATGCAGTTTTTGCTCAATTTTTGAACAGGTTTTACTTTAGCTACAAAGTAATGCGATTTCTTTAACGTGAAACTCTGCTCGGTGGAAATATATTTCAAGCAACTCTCTACGATGGATTTGTAATGATTAAGCAGGGAAGGAATGCGTTATCTTCAGGCAAGGATCAACAGGAAAGGAAATAAACATGCTTTGTATGAAATGAAATGAATCCAAGCGATATCTATCGTTAAGATCACTGACGCGAGAGCCAGTGATTGGTGCATGCAGCTCAGCTTGTTATCGGGCCAGCCGAAGGATGCATCGGGGATGCTGGAATTGATTTTTAATTGCTATTAATTATAAAAGATTGATAATTTATGACGCATTATGCAAACATGCACCGATCGCTGATTGAACCGTGGATGAAAGCAAAACGGTCGAGGGAAGCGATGGAAACGCCTACGAGGGCAACCCAATTTGCCGCGACCGGGACCAACCTTCCACGTCCATTTAGTCCGGGTGGGCGCGTTCGTGGGCGGATCTTGATATCGGAACCGGACCGTGGGTTTTTCCCCGGCGGATCCACTTGCCCAGCCGTGGCTGATCGAACGGGCCCTTGCCGCGCAGGGCTCTAGTTAAGAAGCGTTAGTACTTCTGGTGCGACGAAGTACGTGCGCGCCCCGGCCCGTGTTGGATGAGTAATTGAGGTTGGGTGTAATAATAAGCGGTAAGTATCGTGTTTCGATGGTTGATTTGATGCAACCGGGAACCGGGCACGTCGTTACGAGCAGGGCACGAGCGAGCGATCGAGCCAGTACGCCACTCGCGATTGTCCCCACCCACCGGTCCGCCCGTCGAAATGGTAGATCTGAGCCAAGGATAACTTCGGCGGCAGGTACGGTGCCAGGTACCTTTGCTAAGGGGAAAACTTTGAAGTCGGCGCCGTGTGCACCGTACCCGAGCGAATCGAGATCGAATCCGGACGCGATCGAGCGCGGTTAAACAATTTGTGTAACAAAGTTGAACGATCTCTCGCCGCATGTGGTCCCGAAAGATTGTTATCACACGCCCGTCGAGCTGATAAAGCGTGTACGAAATTTGTAGCCCAATCAGATGGTTGATACGGCTCGGTGAGCTTTATTGGATGGAAGTTGTGTCGGGCGTGGGAGGAGCCGAATGCTGATCGATTTCAAATGAATGGTAATTTTGAGCTAAAAGCTTTCGTAAATGCAACGTTTGTTGTGGATACAATCGACTCTTATATGTTTAGTTAAAGTATGATAGCTTAGCAATAAGGTCAGAACGTCTCTTTCATATCTAACAACAATAGCGATTCAGTAGGATTGATTCCGGATCATGAAGATTCTTAAGCATTGTTTTAATTTCATAAAGAAAATTTAATAATATATGATAAACAGGACTGAAATATTCAAATACGAGTACAATTAACACACTTATACATCCAGAAATTTATTTCTCGTTAAGATTATCTCACTCCTTGTTCCATAATCTCTCTTAACCATAGAAATTCAAACGCGATCGCGACGAGATTCAAACACACGAGGTTTCCAAACGTTACATTTCTCATCGACCACTGAACAAACTTTTACCGTGTATGGTCATGATACCATTCATCATCCGGTCATTGTGTTCGGTCGGTTTCGCTTTGGCCAAACACAAATCATCACTCCGCGGAATTTCATGCAGAACCACTTCGCCATCCCTGTTCCGGAGCATCGTGAGAAATCTCGCAACTATTTGCTCCAGCTGGGCACCGGGTTGACCTAAATTGCGCAGCCCCAGAAAAACCCAGCTTCGCCAGCGCACATTCCTTGCTAGGCCGTTGCGTGACCTCTTGCCGCGCTGTTTGAGTGAGTGCCCGTGCGTGTACAAGGGGAACATCCGGCGACATTGGCCAAATATTTGGCGATCAGGCTAAAACGTCTCACTTTGTGCCAAATTTGCCAGCTCGCATTGATCGCACCAACGGCGACACGACCGGCCCGAAAGCCTAGGGCGCATCCAGCACGTGCAAATCGCGCGTACAAATATGGCAAACGCGATGATTTCTCAAGACACCGCCAAGACTCCCGGCCCCGAATGGGTCGTTTTGTTTGGCGCTTTGTTCAGCGCCATAAAAGGACGCTCGGGTGCTTATGGGCACCGCGTCAGCGCGTCGGTGCCCATTTGATGCCGTGGCTCGCGCCGGGGGTGGAAAGCCCCCGAAAACTGAGCGCACAGGCCCGTACGAGCACGACGGCTTATGGCGCTGTCGTGTGTGGCACGAATTGTTGCACCATGCCCAAAAACAGTAGTTCCAGTTGAGGTGCCGTACGCGGGGAAAAAGGGGTATCTGGAAATCCAGTGCCTGCCAATACAGTGTCCTGTTGTGCGAGATGATCGCGATGCTGGCGATTATGTTTTTATTTCGCAGATATTTGACAACAGCGACACCCCGGGCGAGCTGAAATCGGGGGGCTCAGTGTTTACCTACAGCGGAGTGGATTTTGTTTCGCGTGGTATGCTGTTACCGAGTGTTTGACAGCTCTTATCTATTCTAATTTTCTCAAGACACCGCCAAGACTCCCGGCCCCGAATGGGTCGTTTTGTTTGGCGCTTTGTTCAGCGCCATAAAAGGACGCTCGGGTGCTTATGGGCACCGCGTCAGCGCGTCGGTGCCCATTTGATGCCGTGGCTCGCGCCGGGGGTGGAAAGCCCCCGAAAACTGAGCGCACAGGCCCGTACGAGCACGACGGCTTATGGCGCTGTCGTGTGTGGCACGAATTGTTGCACCATGCCCAAAAACAGTAGTTCCAGTTGAGGTGCCGTACGCGGGGAAAAAGGGGTATCTGGAAATCCAGTGCCTGCCAATACAGTGTCCTGTTGTGCGAGATGATCGCGATGCTGGCGATTATGTTTTTATTTCGCGGATATTGGACAACAGCGACACCCCGGGCGAGCTGAAATCGGAGGGCCAGTGTTTACCTACAGCGGAGTGGATTTTGTTTCGCGTGGTATGCTGTTACCGAGTGTTTGACAGCTCTTATCTATTCTAATTAATGGCGTACGAGACTGTGCGTCTCGGGAGGATAACGAGCCGTTACGACACCGTTACGGGGACCGAACGGCGCGCACATCCTTCTCGCAATCAGGCTTCCCACCCCCTGGGCGCTGGTTGACAACCCGCTGATGGGTGACGGAGAAAACGGGCCCGCGTTTGATTGAAGTTTCACGTTTTTCCAAACATGGACCGGGGCCACCCTGTGCTGGGGGTCTGTGGAAGGCGAAACGCACACCATACATTCCATATCGCACCGGTGCCGGCGTTGGAGATCTTTGACGGCTTTCTACCGGCGGTTTTTGGAATGCGCTGTTGGCTGTTGAAATGCATGAAGGAAAGTAAAAGTGGTAGCTTCTGTTTAGTAGATAGTGCAATAAACGGGGCTAAAGGTTGTAGCACGTTATGAGACCTAGGGCATTTAAGTTATACTGGTATGGATAGAATAAACCTTCAAATCTTCAAATCAACATAAAAAACGAACT
>KZ072091.1:17803-31745 GCA_002091845.1 Anopheles cracens
TGGGAGATTACGGGTGTTTGGTTCAACAATCAGGAGTACTACCTGCGTCACCGCGTGCACGTCAACCAGCACTTCTCGTACAGCTGCAACGACTGGGAGTACTATTCGTTCGATCTGCAGAACAAAATCGTCTTCCAGCAGGCACAGGTGCAGCCGTTCTGGCCCGAAGCGGGCGCTGCAAGCACCGTGCCTACCGAATTTGGTGACGCATGGTACTGCGTTGGCTTCACCAGCGGCGGTATCCTGTCCGGCCTGTTCCTGGTGCTCATCTTCATCATCATCGGCTCGTACGGCATCTCCTGGATGATGGATATCCGCACGATGGATCGCTTCGACGACCCGAAGGGTAAAACGATCACGGTGAATGCCGCGGAGTAAGGGAGCGCCTGCAATATCGCGCTCGGTATCGTCGTAGTCGCACACCCGTTGAGCGTTGGTCTGTCCTTCTTTTCAATGTTTGGTTCCGGAATGTGAAAACAAATTAAATACATTGGCCATTCCTGTTAGAGCATACGTCGTTTTGGGTATCTTATGATGTACTCCGAAATAATTTTGTTTTTAGTCGAATGGCTCAACAGTCCTCAACTTATTTGTTGCATTTTGTGCATGAGTAACAGAGTGACGTGGGGAATCTGTTGTAGAGCTGCAAGACTTTCCAAAGGAGTTCGTCATTGACAAAAAAAATAAATCAGCGAGCATCTAGTAAGTTCTTCGGGCCGTGCTTGAAGAAATAAGAATAGATTGCTAGTTGCTATAACAGACGAATCTCCTACACCTAAAGTTGCTTGGGGTCTCCGGATATTTACTCTCGCAACAAGTTCAAACTTTTGTCTTACGCATCTTCCGTTCTCAGCACCCTAGAGTGAACTGTTATAAAACGCCTGCAAGGTATGCAATCGCCTGTCTCAAACGTGACACGTGCTTACGTTTCGTTTGCAAATGAAATCTCTAATCGCTCAAGTTTTGCTTGTGAGGAAATGCTTCTACTTTTAATCTATTTAGATGTTCGAAAAAAGACGCATCACAAGCTTCACTAATTCATAACAATACATGCCGTAATCCCCCTCTACGAACGCACGTTTTGTATTCGATCTTTCTCCATCAATCAAGCGGCGAATCATTTAATCAACCACCCATCCGATACCGCGTCGAGCCGAACGGATCGTCGTGGAGGTTCGCTTCTCACGCACTGCCCTATCGTAGGCGAACGATCACGCAGTCTCGCTTGAGGCCGCGTTGCGTTGCGCGCCGTCGTTGGAATTTCTACTTCCGGTCTATGAATGAATGGGTCGGCGCAAGACATGAGTCGGCATGATGAGGGAAGAAGTCGCGCGGCACACTGCAGCGGCCGAACGGCTGAACAGGACGGAAGACAGCACAGCAAAAAAGACCTCGTCGACTGCCGCCCGCAGTGAGCCAAATTTATCGATATTTAGTGTCAGATTTATGCGTTCAATCGTACGGCACCGTGTGTGGCTTCGGTCGTCTTGGTTCGATGCGAACCACGCGATCTCGTCAGTTCTGCTCGGTGTGGAACCTGATGCAGCAGTTTCGGTGGCCGGTGGAGATGCTGGCAGACGCAGACGCAGGGAGCGAGCTCCATCGCGATGAATGGAATCGAGCTGGTTAATCTGGGGCTTTAATAAGAACGATCACGTCGTGTGCAGCTGTAGTTTAGCCGCGATGCAATTTCAGTTGCCGCCCCGATTTGCTCGTTTAATGAAGATATTGAATTGATCAATCAATGCATTGCACGGAGGAAACGCTGAAAACACATGTTTGTAGCGCTGCCGGAATTTACGTGGGTTATGATATGTGTATAGGGGTCATTTTAGTGCTACAATTTTAAAGTAAGTGTTTACATCCTTTAACGTGGGTTCAAATCATGTTGGTATGTCTTGTTCCAACGTCTTCGGGATATTATTGATTCCAAGAAATCTACAATTGACTTTGCGGACGGAGCAACAACCTTCTAACTTCTCGTAGGCAAACAATACCTGAATCTTTAAATGAGACCTTGTTCTCAGTCTTGTTTGGGTGTATTTTACTCCTTTTAGATCTCGGAAGTGGTAATTGTTGAATAAGGATCATTATTCGCACTTCAGACTCCTAAAGAAGTCATCACAAGAGCTTCGCAAGTTGGACACGTTTTCTTCTTATGTCGAGATCTCAGAAGCTAAGAATCTGAGCCTAAATAATACAAACATATAACATTCTGAGTTAATTTTGCAATGTTCCTTGTGTCTTCAATGATGTTACGGACGCACCTGATAAGTACTCAAACCGATCTTTCGTAATAACTGCACTAAACTGCACTAATGGGACGCTCGCAATCAAACCTCTCTGCGCGTCAACTTCGACCGGGTCTGGAAGCTAGCATTTCACCGGTGCGTGACATTTACCATAAAATTTGCGCGCATTAACATCGTGCAGAAACTCGTGCCACTCTACGGTGGAGGTCACCGGCGGCGGAGGTCACATCATGCGCCACACCAGCCCGAGCACAATGGGCCGAACAACTTCATTCGCAACAACACCGACTGATGATTAACAGCAGAAATAACCTTTAAAAGGGGGGGCCCCCCATTATTGGCGCCCCGGACCGGAGTGGACTAGTTTATGCTCGTCGTCGTCGTCGTCGTCGGGAGCCTCACTGACCCGCGGGGGTACTGTTCGCCGGGGTGACAGTGCGCTTACGCTGACAGTAGCGCTGTGATTCGATTTCCCGCTGCACTCACTCCCTCGCCACTCGCGGCACAGTCCGGGCCCTCAAAGAGCTCGCCCGGGAGAGCGTTGAGATTAATAAATCAAATAAAACACCGCTTCCAAAAGGGAGCGCGGTGGCACGGCGCCACCCGCCTGGACCGATGGGACGATCGTGTGGCCTTTTGCTCGTTGTCTCTCGAGTCTCGTGTTTCTTCTCGTTTCGACGGCGTTGGCTTTTAGCGGTCTACGATCGGTTGCGACGCGCCGAGCCGATAAATTATAGTAATTTAAGCGTTGTTTCAATATTGAGCGTAAATCGTGATACAATTTCATTTTCGTGAGCACACCTCCCGCGGCGAGCGGCCCGAGAGCGAGCGAGTGTGCCATTTGCAATTGCCGAATTGTTTCCAGTCCATCGGGGGAATTGTTTCGGCGTTTATTGGGTTCTAGTTCTGCCCTCTAAGGACTGTGACCCTGGTTTCGCATGAAGAAGTCTGGGACAGAAACATCCCTAGTTTGGAAAGCTAATGTGGTAAACTCTATCCTTATTAGGGACGTGCGATCATAGATTAATAAAACTATCACATTTCTCATGGACAACCAGAGACATAAGTACGATATTTGGCGACACCTCAGCGCACCTTCCCGCAATTATGTCGGCCACGCGTAGCTTACGCGCTGAATGTGGAGCATATCTGCGGTTCCCATATTTCCAGGTCAGTGATCTATCATTTTAAGTCGTTCGCGAACAAAAAAGAAGTAAGCAAAACAAAACCCAACAGTCTCGCAAAACGTTGCGGGCCTCGGACCGAACTGGAAGCTTTCGATCATGCCAAATCCCTGCCACAGGTTGTCCATTTTATTCCAGCTGACCGGCACGGCAAGCGGCGTAGATTAATTACGATAAGATCCATTACTATCCCTCTTTTACCGGCTTATTTGTCCGGTTCGGTGGGAGTGTTTGCGAGCCGCTCTTTTTCGAAGTCAATAAACACTAGTTTTTTTTCGGGGGGTCCGGTGTTTTTCTTCTTCCCTATGTTTTCTACTGCCGGTCGTGAGTGTATCACTCCTAGCGCGTGCTAGCGATAATCAATCAACGCCGCCACGGCAAGACCGGGGCTTGGCGACTAATGTTCGGACGGTATGGCCCCCGATCGACCCAAGGGGGGTGGGGCGTATGTTTGAATGCATAAAATAATTATGATATATTTTTGACACGGCCATTTACAGGCCGATCCGGTCACGACCGCGCACTATGGGATATGTGCTGTTGTTTATGTACAAGTCCATAGATGTTTTTCCAATAAAAATATCTTGATCTAATAATGCGATCACTATTTTTTATTATTAAAATAACTACGATCTATAGTTTAATAATAAAAAAAAACTTAAATTGAAATAAATCACCGGTTAAAACAATGTAATTGCCTATCAAAATGTGATCATTAAGCGACCTCTTGATGGATCATTTCAGCAATGTCATAGACTGAAATAGCTCGTTTGGTGATTTAGTCTCAAATGATGTTCAATTAATCATGCGTGTTCCAGATCAGGCCTTTAGTTTCCTCCACCCAATGATACAACATGGAAAACTGTAACAAACAGGTGTTTTTTGGCATTGCTTTCATCGTGGCACTCAATTTCCACAATGTACTTTTTTACGACACAACATTGTAGAACGATTTCCATGCGGCATATAAATCACCCGTTTAATAAAGACACATTTTTCACGATCTCATTGACATAATAACGCTTCGTTTGGATCGTGTGTCGGTAAGGATCTCATTAGCGGATTTCTTGCTCACCTCTCATCTCAGCCTGCTGCTAGAAAAAATCCGAACATGTGATGATTATGTTTCTACTGCATTGTGCCTTGAGAAGGTGAAGTTACGCACCAATGAGCTAACGTATGGTCTTTACCGCCTAGCTAGAGCCGATGTTTTTATTCCATGTGGCTATGTGGTGAGGTAATGCTCCTGCTCGGTAATTGGTTCTGCGGTTATGTAGAGGCTTGTGTAGGGGAATACTAAATGGACTGATTAATCTGGAGAATCGCTGACACCGAGACGATCCAATTGATAAAACCATCTTAGCACCTCGTTACATGAGTGCCTGCGCATGTAGAGCCGAAATTAAACGAAGTAATGTTAAAAAAAACCTGTTTTTCCTTGGAAGTTAAGATTCCGAAGCTATCTAGCAAGTGAAGAATATGTTTGAAATCATTCAAAATCTCGTTTAAAATATGTATACAATTTCGTTTCGTTGGTATTCAGGGTCCTGTTCTTATAGTAGTTCCTATACAGTAGTTCCAATAGTAATTGAAGTGCGGCGTTTTGGATGTTGTATACATATATGTTGTATTGCGTTTTTATGTGTGAAAAACAAAGGTACGTGTTACTATAAGACATCTATTGAGCAGGTTTGAAAGCCCATTAAGCTTCGAGGGGGAACGAAATGCTTGCAACAAATATCTCACGCCACTTCGATTAACATCCGTTTACAAGTTATACCAGCGGTTAACTGTCCACCGAACGGGTACCCTCCACCGTAGCCTCCGGGATCTGACAAACCACCCCGCTTCGGAACATTTTTCACGCTACGCAGGATGCTCGCCTAATCTGAAGCCGACGATCTGTGCAGCGTTTTCCACCGACTCGCAGGCTCCAATAAAGATGTCAACGGCGCTCCGACGGTAACCGGCCGTCGTTCGGGACCATCGGGAGGTAGGCGCTGTCAATAGCAACGTACGAGCGTCGCTTTCGCCAGCCGCGCGGTATAAATTCCAATCAGTGGCAATCTCAGGCGGTAATGGCCCACATGCGAACGCGTCGGTGCGCTTGGCGGCCAGTGTTTTTGCCCCGCGCAGGTGGTGATAAGTCACAATCGCCAGTGTGCATCTACGCGCACCGCTTCACAGAGCGGCCGGTTCGGTTGGAGTGATGACGAGCAAAACGGGCGGAAAAGACCTTAAAGGAGTATGATCTTCCGTCCGACGCACTTCGGTGGAATAAACGAAGCCATAAATTTGTGACATATCTTACCGGTTGATTATACTGCTGTTACCGCGGGCAGGGAAGATTTATGCGTATTGCTGTAGAAGAGTCACCTTTCATGTTCGCTCCGCATATGCTACCGAAAGCCGACACGAACAGGTTGGTTTGATACGATAATATTCTTACCACTGTTTTCTAACATTGCGAGTCGAAATGCAAACAAATGAATCGAACAAGTTAACGATAAATTTTAAATACATATCATGGCACACTTCTGTCATAGCTGGTACGTAGCGAACACTGCGCATGTCCGCCAAACGTCAGCGTAGCGCACAGGGACGCAACTCCCTTTCACGCGATACTCCACGGTGTGTCCTCACGAGAAGGGACGTAAAATTTAGCAACTCCAGTCAAAACAATAGCTACTCGTAACCGTAACCGTAATATACTGCAGCTGCATCGATGCTCTAGTTACGTAGCGTGTGTTGCAATAGGCAGCCGGTGTGTCAATCATTTGCTTTGCTACGGAAGATAGCCGTTTCAAGAAGTGCTGGAAGGATTTTTTTTCGCTACTCCTTAGACACGGAATCCTTCGACACGGTGCATTCCTTTGGTGGTGGTTATCCTCGAGCGATTGCGTCAATTATTCACTAGTGACGATGCGTTGCTCGGCGTGTAACTATTACTCGTGGAGTTATTTCATCGCGTTCGGTGAAATATTCATCTCCTTTCACATTGCGCGAGCCTTTCTGCACTGTGCCCGTTCCACGGTTGTTTCGCAGGAGCTGGCGTGCAATGATGGTGCGTATGCGGGGGGAGATGTTGCTGCGGAGTTGGGGCAGAGCTATGACTCATCGACGGTGTGCTTATCCTTGTTTACAGTGGAGCCCATCTTTGTGCTGCTAGTGCTGTACAACTTGCTGTCGCTGCTGCTAATCGTCGGAGTAACAAAGGTATCGAATGATTAACATAATATAATCGTTATTGTGGATGCTTACAAATCTCTTTATCTCTCACCAGCGAAATGAGAAGCTGCTGCAGATATATCAGACGTGCACAATCACCCTCAAAGCATCGGCCATCGTCCGGCGGATAGTGCTCAGCGCCACGGAGTACAATGAGAAAAACGTGGGCAAAACCATCATGGAGCTTAAAATCATCATTGTGTTCACGCGTAAGTCATCGCTAGGTCTCACATACATTTCGCCGCAATCTGCAACATTTCACTCATGCACACATTTCAGTCATATTCACGCTGGAAGCGCTCGTGGTCGCCGGTGCCTGTCGGAAGATGCGTCGCGAGCAACAGGAACAGCTCTACTACATCGACGTTGTCTAGGGGCCCTACGGTAGTACACCTAGAACGAACGCTTTCGGACGCTCACGATTGGCAAAGTCCCATCGCCTCCCGCGGTTCCCGTCCGTGCCTGACTGCGCCGTAGACCGCACATGTGGGCCTCCAGCGGGCTTCCGCAGCCGTGTTTTGCCAACAACTGTCAGTCCAAAGTCAGTCTTCGGACTGGTCAATGTCATTCCATCCAGTCCGGGTCCCATACCGGGTGGACACAAACGCAATTACATCTACCGTGACACCTTCATATATTTACATTTTACATTCGCGTTGTGCGTGCTTCTTAGAGGATTATACAGCGGAACGAGAGGATGAAAGTAAAGACACAGCAAGAGAGAGAGACACAGACACAACACTATACAGCAGATACCAAATCGCAGTGAATTCGCGTGCGAAATACGTTCGAAATTGGCTCCCACCAGCTCCTGGGAGCTATACGCGACTATTGCCCGTTTGCATGCCCCGTCCCAGTGCTTTTTGTATTAGAAAACCCAAATTAGGAAAGTGAATACTACGGTAACCAAAAACAAAACAAAAAAACAACTCCCAAAGAGTGTACTAGAGAGGCCTGACAAATTATGTTCGATTTTTCGATGCATTTAGAATAAAAACCGACCTATTACAATTGTATCTTATATATTTGTGTTTTATGTTGAATATTTTATTACGAGCTCTCATTAAACTTCTTTTCAGCAAGTGATAGTGATATCAATTCGGAAACTTGACTAGTCTGCAGAAGAAAAAAACCCGTACACGGAATAGATTTTTCGTAAAGCTTTCGAAATGCACATGTCAATTTTCCAAATATAATTGCCTCAGATATACTTGTCTTAGATACACTAGATCATTTAAATACTTTTCTACCCAATTCCAATGTCCTATCTAGGTCTAAGTCTAAGTATTATCAATCAGGAATAAAAGTGATTAGCAGATTCATGACATACTCAAGAGAGAATCAAGAACTTGATGAATTGATGAGAAGTTCTGAATTGATGAGAAGTTCTGAATTGATGAGAAGTTGAGTTCTTCAAGAACATGAACAACTACAGACACAGACTACATTTACATATTGGACTAATGCAATATTTAGAGAAGTGAGATTTATGAAATCTCAATACAAAATCTCCATAAAAGATTGTCTCATAAGATAGAAATCGAATCAATGGACTGTTTGAAGTGCATGTTTGGGTATCTGATTTCAGCTATTTAATTCAATCAGCTCTTTTTCATAAAAAGGACTAATCTCTATCTTCAGTGCGCTGCATTGATCAATTCGTTTTGAATCCATTGATTTAATCCAACCTAATTAGATATTTCAACACCTCACACTTTGATAGAATAATGCTATTCTCTGACGTCACCAGTGGAGCTTTTCACTTTCACGCTTTTTGGACATTTACAGCTCGCTTCATGCTGCTCTGAAATCCCGCTCTGAAATCCGTTATTTGCACGCCTTCATGTGCCTGCTACACGCGCTCGCCATCAGCTGTTCCACAAGCAGATAAGCATCAACGGTCCGATCCTGCTATCCGTTATCTGGTCGAAACTTCGCCCTGACCTGGTTGCGCTGGAGTACGATCGCAGACCGATAGGTTCGTGATAAAGCGCCGTTCGCTTCTACCGCGGTGTCCCGGTTACATGACAGGACAGGAGTTCCATTCACGGTCACGACCGGTGCTGCTAACACGGCGGCAAAGTGCAAAGTAAAACCGATCTGCGGACGCCCGAAAAAAAAAAACATGACAAAAAAGTAATAAGAATTGAAAGGGTGATGAAAACACACACACACACACACATACACATACGCGAGAACCCGTCGTGATTCGTTATGGTTTTCAGCGCGTCAAGTGACCGTGTAGCCTGCCAGCTCGAGTTGACTTTCGTCGGTTTGCATGTTACAAAAACAAGAAACTCGCAACCCAGCGGCCGCCGAATCCCGTGGCGAATCCTACAAAGGATCGAACGGGAGGGGTTTGTGAAGGTGGAGTGTGTGTGTGTGGACAGTGTTTTCGTTTGCACTAGATCTTGTCCGGCTGAACAACAGCGCGTCACAGTGCGATCTATAAACGAGTATCTATTATATCGCGGTGCGTTTTTAGGCTCATTTCAATTTTAATTTTTCCCCCACTCGGCCATGGTTTCGCTAGCTGTGACGGACGGTTCGAGACGCGCGTGAATGGAACGTGAAGCCACCCGATTAGACCGTTTGACGGGAAGTTCATCACTCACGGCACTAGAAAGGACGGAATCCGATTCGGATGAACCGAACCGGGCTCCAGGCGCATTTGATCTAGACTTCTCACGTGCAGCAGTGTTTGGAACATCTCAAAGGCAACCCATCCCCCGATGGAGTCCATTACCGCATCGCTTGCACGGGCTACCCGCTGGGCTACCTTCAGATCTATCAGCGGCGCCCAAACGACGTACCGAACCGTAGATCCCGGGAGGTCCAACACTCGCTTGCATGCGGGCAATCTAATTCATCTCACCAGATACCAGGGATATCACCAGACTCTTCGGTAGGCCGAGCTACTGACCCCGTGGGGATCAAAGGGTATCACTGTGTATCGGTCGAGAATGTCAGGCTGCTGCCTTCGCTGTTAGCAGTGAGACATTTCCCATTATCTCATCATACCCGATCGCGGGAGCAGCGTGTCCACTGGCAGGTGATGAAAGATGGGCAACATGGCTGCAATGCTGTGGGTTTGATCCGTGGGAAGTGTTTTGATTAACCTTTGGGGCAAAGGTTGAGCGAACGTTTTACAGTAACTGATTTTGACAAGCTTGATGGATGTATTTGAGGGACGAAACAGGCCGAGTTCATCCATAGTTGTTCCGTGCGAGAGGGAAAGATTTAGATATTAACGGTCATTTGAAGATCAATAGAAACTTGGATCACTGAAAGCCTATCCCGCAACCAACATTTCTCAAACAGCACGATCACTATCCTTCCTCGCCAACAATTTCACTCGAACGTACCAATTTGTCATGTGGTTGTGGTTGACAATATTCGGGGCGGCCAAACATTAGAAGGCTGGACACAAAAAATGCAGCAAACAAGACCAAAGAGTGCCTTTTTTGTGCACCAGCCAGTAAAAAACCACAAACCGGAATAAACATATTTGACTCTTCAGCGGATGGAGTGGAGTCTGGGCTGGGTCCGTCCGTCAAACAAATTAACCTGTCAGCCTGGCGACATGCGCACGCACGTGTGGTTTGCGCCCGGTGGGAAGTTTATCTCACATCGTAGCTCACCGGGTCGGACCAACCGAGCGCCCGAGCTATTTACAACGCTGATAACTACAATTTTACGCGGGCGCGCTCGCACACCGTTGGCATCCCGATCGATCAATCCGGGCGTGCGGGAAACGATCGCCTAGTGGTGCCGCCGCAGAAGTTGTGAGCATTAGGGAGGTATGTGTGTGCGTTTGGTTTGGGACTTTTCCTCCCATGCTTCAGGTTTGGGCTGTGGTTATATTAAATGGTCGATAATTATACTATCGTCAAATTTATCTCTCCTTTACGACTTTGCAGACCGTCCGGGACACCGTCCTGGGAGCGGGCAATTGTGGCGTTCTCCCGGGAGATCTCGCGCGACATCTTGGGACACTCGTCTGGGCGAGTTTCCATAAACACACCCCGGCTCGGGCCGGCCGCGTGTGTAACGGATTTCGTTGAATCCAAGGATAGTCGCTCGGGGGCCGTGGCGCATAGACGCTAGCGCCGATTTGTCCGATTGATTGGGCTGTTTAGCATGCGCGATAACAGCGTGATAATGATTGATCGTTTATCGCGTATCGCCGCTGGAATCGTTGCGTGCAATGTTTCACAATTTAGTTGATCGCGTTTTTTTCAGGGCGTGAGCATGCAGTTTTTGCTCAATTTTTGAACAGGTTTTACTTTAGCTACAAAGTAATGCGATTTCTTTAACGTGAAACTCTGCTCGGTGGAAATATATTTCAAGCAACTCTCTACGATGGATTTGTAATGATTAAGCAGGGAAGGAATGCGTTATCTTCAGGCAAGGATCAACAGGAAAGGAAATAAACATGCTTTGTATGAAATGAAATGAATCCAAGCGATATCTATCGTTAAGATCACTGACGCGAGAGCCAGTGATTGGTGCATGCAGCTCAGCTTGTTATCGGGCCAGCCGAAGGATGCATCGGGGATGCTGGAATTGATTTTTAATTGCTATTAATTATAAAAGATTGATAATTTATGACGCATTATGCAAACATGCACCGATCGCTGATTGAACCGTGGATGAAAGCAAAACGGTCGAGGGAAGCGATGGAAACGCCTACGAGGGCAACCCAATTTGCCGCGACCGGGACCAACCTTCCACGTCCATTTAGTCCGGGTGGGCGCGTTCGTGGGCGGATCTTGATATCGGAACCGGACCGTGGGTTTTTCCCCGGCGGATCCACTTGCCCAGCCGTGGCTGATCGAACGGGCCCTTGCCGCGCAGGGCTCTAGTTAAGAAGCGTTAGTACTTCTGGTGCGACGAAGTACGTGCGCGCCCCGGCCCGTGTTGGATGAGTAATTGAGGTTGGGTGTAATAATAAGCGGTAAGTATCGTGTTTCGATGGTTGATTTGATGCAACCGGGAACCGGGCACGTCGTTACGAGCAGGGCACGAGCGAGCGATCGAGCCAGTACGCCACTCGCGATTGTCCCCACCCACCGGTCCGCCCGTCGAAATGGTAGATCTGAGCCAAGGATAACTTCGGCGGCAGGTACGGTGCCAGGTACCTTTGCTAAGGGGAAAACTTTGAAGTCGGCGCCGTGTGCACCGTACCCGAGCGAATCGAGATCGAATCCGGACGCGATCGAGCGCGGTTAAACAATTTGTGTAACAAAGTTGAACGATCTCTCGCCGCATGTGGTCCCGAAAGATTGTTATCACACGCCCGTCGAGCTGATAAAGCGTGTACGAAATTTGTAGCCCAATCAGATGGTTGATACGGCTCGGTGAGCTTTATTGGATGGAAGTTGTGTCGGGCGTGGGAGGAGCCGAATGCTGATCGATTTCAAATGAATGGTAATTTTGAGCTAAAAGCTTTCGTAAATGCAACGTTTGTTGTGGATACAATCGACTCTTATATGTTTAGTTAAAGTATGATAGCTTAGCAATAAGGTCAGAACGTCTCTTTCATATCTAACAACAATAGCGATTCAGTAGGATTGATTCCGGATCATGAAGATTCTTAAGCATTGTTTTAATTTCATAAAGAAAATTTAATAATATATGATAAACAGGACTGAAATATTCAAATACGAGTACAATTAACACACTTATACATCCAGAAATTTATTTCTCGTTAAGATTATCTCACTCCTTGTTCCATAATCTCTCTTAACCATAGAAATTCAAACGCGATCGCGACGAGATTCAAACACACGAGGTTTCCAAACGTTACATTTCTCATCGACCACTGAACAAACTTTTACCGTGTATGGTCATGATACCATTCATCATCCGGTCATTGTGTTCGGTCGGTTTCGCTTTGGCCAAACACAAATCATCACTCCGCGGAATTTCATGCAGAACCACTTCGCCATCCCTGTTCCGGAGCATCGTGAGAAATCTCGCAACTATTTGCTCCAGCTGGGCACCGGGTTGACCTAAATTGCGCAGCCCCAGAAAAACCCAGCTTCGCCAGCGCACATTCCTTGCTAGGCCGTTGCGTGACCTCTTGCCGCGCTGTTTGAGTGAGTGCCCGTGCGTGTACAAGGGGAACATCCGGCGACATTGGCCAAATATTTGGCGATCAGGCTAAAACGTCTCACTTTGTGCCAAATTTGCCAGCTCGCATTGATCGCACCAACGGCGACACGACCGGCCCGAAAGCCTAGGGCGCATCCAGCACGTGCAAATCGCGCGTACAAATATGGCAAACGCGATGATTTCTCAAGACACCGCCAAGACTCCCGGCCCCGAATGGGTCGTTTTGTTTGGCGCTTTGTTCAGCGCCATAAAAGGACGCTCGGGTGCTTATGGGCACCGCGTCAGCGCGTCGGTGCCCATTTGATGCCGTGGCTCGCGCCGGGGGTGGAAAGCCCCCGAAAACTGAGCGCACAGGCCCGTACGAGCACGACGGCTTATGGCGCTGTCGTGTGTGGCACGAATTGTTGCACCATGCCCAAAAACAGTAGTTCCAGTTGAGGTGCCGTACGCGGGGAAAAAGGGGTATCTGGAAATCCAGTGCCTGCCAATACAGTGTCCTGTTGTGCGAGATGATCGCGATGCTGGCGATTATGTTTTTATTTCGCAGATATTTGACAACAGCGACACCCCGGGCGAGCTGAAATCGGGGGGCTCAGTGTTTACCTACAGCGGAGTGGATTTTGTTTCGCGTGGTATGCTGTTACCGAGTGTTTGACAGCTCTTATCTATTCTAATTAATGGCGTACGAGACTGTGCGTCTCGGGAGGATAACGAGCCGTTACGACACCGTTACGGGGACCGAACGGCGCGCACATCCTTCTCGCAATCAGGCTTCCCACCCCCTGGGCGCTGGTTGACAACCCGCTGATGGGTGACGGAGAAAACGGGCCCGCGTTTGATTGAAGTTTCACGTTTTTCCAAACATGGACCGGGGCCACCCTGTGCTGGGGGTCTGTGGAAGGCGAAACGCACACCATACATTCCATATCGCACCGGTGCCGGCGTTGGAGATCTTTGACGGCTTTCTACCGGCGGTTTTTGGAATGCGCTGTTGGCTGTTGAAATGCATGAAGGAAAGTAAAAGTGGTAGCTTCTGTTTAGTAGATAGTGCAATAAACGGGGCTAAAGGTTGTAGCACGTTATGAGACCTAGGGCATTTAAGTTATACTGGTATGGATAGAATAAACCTTCAAATCTTCAAATCAACATAAAAAACGAACT
>KZ072091.1:31755-45752 GCA_002091845.1 Anopheles cracens
AAAACAGAGAAGTATGATGAATGAGTATGATCTCCGTTTCATTCCTCTTCCTGTTGAAATGCTTGCCATTTCTAGGAGAAAAGAATTCTTCTGTCACCCGAAAATCGCCTCAAGAAATGCCAATGAATTGATTGAAGGATTCCTATGCCAGGCGAAGAGTAGCCGAACGAATGACTGAGCGATTATTGAAACCGTTTGAACCGTGTTTATGAAGTATCCATGCTTTGCATGGAACGATGGAATTCGGTGTGTAGCGGAATTCGCTTGTGTCGCTCTCCCAAAACGACCATTATGGTCATTATGTAGCATGATGTGGAGGAATTCTGGCTGCTTATCTTGCGGATGAGTAATCATGCCGTGCGCAAGACTTCCATTTCCGAACAGATGTCGCTCGAAGCAGCAACAAGCTTCGGTTGACATAATCGTGTAGGAATTTTCTTTCATGCGCATGACAGGATCATGCGCTTTCCTTGCCGGTTTGGCTGCTGACGCCTGACAGCCACAGTAACGATGAAGTGATTTTAAGTTTTTCAAATCACACAATGAACGCCAGCCAGGTGGTGCAGGAATTTTGGGGCAGCCTTCATCTGCTGGTGCTGGCCCTGTAGGCCATTTAAACAAGCTTCCAACCGCAAAGGAGCGCACCAGCATGAACAGTCGGGTCGATTTCATTGAAGAAATTCATATACAATAAATGTAATCTTAATCTGCCTCTGCCGTTCCCATCTACACCCATCTAGCTGTGGGCCATCTCCGCAGCTCCGACGGGACGGGATTGGCAGATTTGGAGCTGACGGTGCGCAATTGTTCACTAAAATGTCTAGCCGGAGGGTGGCCGACGCAGATCGCCGGCAGGTTCTGCGAAAGGCAGAAGAAGAAGAAGAAGCAAACATAACGCCCCGACATGCTCGCTGTCCTCTGCCTGTCGTTTACCGGTAGTTACGTTTTCCCCGGAGGCCCCCGAGGCGCTGCACGATCACGAATGGACGGGCCGGGACAGTGCGAAGCCTGTGTGACGATGGCTGCCACACTGGGACGTCATCGTGCGTCATGCCGAGCGGAGCCCCCAGCGTCATGCTGCCCTTGAGGCCGTGAAGTATCTGTTGCGAAGGGGGACACCCCGGGTTTGATCGACTTCTTGCGCCGGCACAATGGGCTGGGTCAAACGCGACGCGCGGTATTAAATATTTTCATCGCGCTAATGCTACCGTTAATGAAACCGAGGCGGCCACGGATCCGCGAACGGCCGGCAGGTCACGTACGGTTCGGGGAGAGAATGCGGACCACAATTGTGGGCCCCGGTGAATAGTTTTGATTGGTAGCGGTAGCGGGTAGCGCTGTCTGTGAGCAACCGAACCATTAAACCGACACAGTTCGTCAGTTTGGCGCGGCTTCAGTCGTACGCGTCGGTTGAACAAATTCGAAATGGCGAGTGCTCCTTTTTTGCTCTCTCTCCTCTCCCCGTTTGTGTTCGTTTCGGTTCGCTTTTCCCGATCGCCCCCAGGCAGCATCGGTAGCATTGATAGACAATCGGGTAATTTAGAAAATGAATTACTGTAAATTGTCTACATTTATTTCGTTTGGATGAGTTGCGGAGGCGCAAGGTAAGGTGCAGGGCGCAATACGCGGGGATGTGCGTCACCTTCGATCGGCGACACGGCACGCCCGGAGGACATTTGCGGTGGGACGCGTTGTCGATTGAAAGTGTAACGAAATGGGGAAGCGTGTAGGGTTTGTGTGTCCGTTCGTGGTTTAATCGAGGTTGATGTATTTATTAGTATTGTTCGTTGAGGTTATTCAACAGTTGTGGTGGGAACAGAATGTAATTATACAAACCTATAAGATGTTTTCTATTATAAAAATTTGTACATAATATTCATGTTAGTGATAAATTAAATTTTATTATACAAAAATGTGAAGCAAACCTATTTTTCAACCTTATGATTCCTATTATTCCTGCTTTCTTTGATTTAATTATCTAATTTTAAAAATAAAATTAGCTTTGAAATAAACTTTAAGGCTTCTAATTGATCTCGATAAGTGTTATATACACCACAATTAGCTAGTTTATTATATACTTAACAATAATAATTATGATTAAAAAAATTATGTAATAGGCATTTCAAATTTTAGCTAATCGCGATAGACATGAAGTACTACTTTTTCTTCAGGTATGGATGAGATTGTTTTTACAAAGTTTAAAGCTAACAATGCATAATAAGAATCGAATAGTTCTACTGTGTTATTTTATAAATATTTCATAGTTTATTTTTATTATCAAAAATTACTTTTACAGAAGGCTGATTTTTACTATTGGATTTTTTACTTTTGGGTTTTTTTGTTTTTTACTGCTTTGGAAAACAGTACACAACATTTCTAATATAAATCGATAAAATTGAAATAGATGTCCTGCACTTTTTCACAATCTATTGGGGAACTAAACAGCAAAAAATTGTTAGTACAAACCACGCCTTGTTGAGAAAATACCGTGCTCACCACTTAATCATACAAATCGATTAAATTATCACAAAATTTGTTTTGCTTTTCTTTAAAATACACTCCCTTCGCCCACGGGTGCGATCGATTCGGCCAGCGAGTTAACGCCGTTTATTGATTTAAACTCCGGCGTGGATGGTGTAGTATATCAACAGATTAAAACCCGAACACAATGCAAACGTCCGCCTCCTAATGAACGGGCACGTTTGGGGCACGCATAATTCATGCGATTATGAGTTTGAGCTAGTGATTAGCGGATCTTGATTGTCGCCGAACGGCGACGCCACCCACACGGCTCGATGTTGAACGAGGCCGGGACGGCCGGAGCCGATAGGCAAATATTGAGATGTATTTTTCCCCCCTGCTTGATTGCGGCATGATGGTGCCAGCGCGGGGAAAAATAACGAAAAAACAAGCCCATGGTAATCCTCTTAGCGCGTTAACTGATATCGTAACAGCTGAAGTTCATCTCAGCGAACCGGCGAAACTTTCATCGATAAACACCTGCTAATCAAACCCATCTCCGGGAAGACCCGGCAGGACGAGGGATTGGCCCGCGCGAATGACGAAAACAAACTCTCAATTCGCGTCTTGTCGACCACCCTGCGTGGCGTGACGTGGCGGGATCCGATTAATGGTTGTTTGCTGAAGATTTTATTGGCAGCATTAAAAGTAAATTATTTTGATCGGTAAGATCCGCGGCTAGGCGGTGGAGTTGCAGTGCCCGTTCGAAGTCGTGAAGTTCCCAGCCAGAATCCCGGACGTACTTCCAGAGGTCATCACGGACGGTGTACTCAAGCCCGACAGACGTTCGATCGGTTGGGGCATTAGCATTTTATACGTTCCACACTCGATGCTCCGGCTGCTCGAACCTAAGCGGCGCACTCGAGTCGCGTCCATTGTAGGGCCCGCGTCGAACCACTTTAAGTACAGCCCGGAGCGTGTGAGCTGGGATCGGCCATAATCACGATCGTGACCCGCAAGTGTCCGGCGTCCGGCCGGTGCACAGCCGTACCTGATACGGATCTTTATGACAACAAAACGGTTCCCCTCGGTGGGTTTTGCCACCCCTAACGCTGGGCACCGCCGGTGCGAGCATAATCGATATCAAATTTTATAGCCCGTTCGAACGATCTCCGGACGGCAGGCGACATGGCCGGACAGAAAATGGAGACATCTCGCACAGCCGTACCTGATACGGATCTTTATGACAACAAAACGGTTCCCCTCGGTGGGTTTTGCCACCCCTAACGCTGGGCACCGCCGGTGCGAGCATAATCGATATCAAATTTTATAGCCCGTTCGAACGATCTCCGGACGGCAGGCGACATGGCCTGACAGAAAATGGAGACATCTCGAGTGGTCGCGAGAAGCCTCGCCAACATCGTTCCCATGCGCCCGATCGGTATGCCTTTTTGCACACACTGATCCCGAGCAGACACACACACACTCGCACACACGCGCAACGTATCGGAAATTGAAGTGAAATGGTCGTGTGATTTTACGAGCCCGATAAGGTGGACACCGAAAGCACCACAAGACCACGCGCGTCGCCGAGCGGCGGCCGCGCGAGGTCAAGTGGAAAGTTTGTACAAATGTGCCAGTTGATTTGACTTCTAATGGACTGCTGTCGGGCTGTCGATCGTAAATGGTCGAGAGTGGCCGATAACCGGTACGCGCTCTCCACCCTCCTCCCGCGATCCTTTCAATTCCGTTCCCTCTCTCCCTCAACCGAGTGAAGGGTGCCGGTAAAAGTTGAACTAATTCAGGTTGCGCTGGAACCCAGGGACGCATAATTCATGCGATTATGAGTTTGAGCTAGTGATTAGCGGATCTTGATTGTCGCCGAACGGCGACGCCACCCACACGGTTCGATGTTGAACGAGGCCGGGACGGCCGGAGCCGATAGGCAAATATTAAGATGTATTTTTCCCCCTGCTTGATTGCGGCATGATGGTGCCAGCGCGGGGAAAAATAACGAAAAAACAAGCCCATGGTAATCCTCTTAGCGCGTTAACTGATATCGTAACAGCTGAAGTTCATCTCAGCGAACCGGCGAAACTTTCATCGATAAACACCTGCTAATCAAACCCATCTCCGGGAAGACCCGGCAGGACGAGGGATTGGCCCGCGCGAATGACGAAAACAAGCTCTCAATTCGCGTCTTGTCGACCACCCTGCGTGGCGTGACGTGGCGGGATCCGATTAATGGTTGTTTGCTGAAGATTTTATTCGCACTCGAGGAGCATATGCAGACGACGCATGCGCGCACGACCGCGTGATTCTCCTAAGCAGATAAAGTAAGGTGTTTACAGAAAATTATGCTGCCTGCTTATGCTGCCGGTGCGACGTTGTTTAACCGGCTCGTACCTACTTACGCACACAGAGGGGGAGAAGGAGCCGGCTCGCTTCACCACCCAACCATAGGGATCATATGGACGGTCCTCCAGCGCGCAAGGTGGACAGCTCCAAATGAAACAATCACGAGCCAGGCAGGGAGGCCCGGCAGTTGAACGCGGCGTTGAACGTCGGGTGTACACGGGTGGCGATAGCAGCGCCCGGTTGAGGTGGTTGAGACTTTGGGGACGGCTACACTTGGGGAAATGATTTTTTCCGTTTTTTTTAGTTTGATATTCTATATTTTGATGGATATTCATAAAATTTTATTAAAAACTTAATTTTACCTAATTTTTCATGAAGAAAATTGACTTGAAAGGAGCATTACATGATTTGAACTCTATTGATATCGTTCGCAACGAAAGATTTATTGAATATATTAATAAGGTGAATGTAGTAATCGAACAGCATCCTAGACACTTTTTTATAAAAGCTTCATAATATATGTACTGTTGATGATTTTTTTGAAAGCAGTGATTTTTTTTCAATTTTCTCTGGAATGCGCTAATGATCGTTTTGCACCGGCTGGCAGATTAGCTTCCATCAGGTGCGTCCTGTTGCTCTTCCACCGTCCTGGCTCGTGCGATGTAAACGATTAAGATCGGCATACGGCAGTAGGATCGTGCAACGCACTGCACAACAACTAAGGGTTTTCCACGCGCAAGGAGCAGCCATTTCGTTATCAACCACATTATAAGTATAACTAACAGGACGGACACGGCCATGCGCAGCCGGTTTTTGTCGGCGGTCAGTAACTTACAAGGCGGTGCTCATAATAATGCACATTAGCCAACCACTCAGCACGCGGCGGCGGTGGCGTTACCGCGGATCATCCGAAGCTTCCGAGCGGCGCTAAGATTTGCAGCTTACGATTAAACTCTCACGCCAACCGGTTCACCGGGCGCCTCTCACGGCAGGGCACAAACATCGGACACACTTACCCGCTTCGTTAACCACCGTATGCGAAGGCAGAAAAAGAAGAAGAAGCCCTCTCGCACTCGAGGAGCATATGCAGACGACGCATGCGCGCACGACCGCGTGATTCTCCTAAGCAGATAAAGTAAGGTGTTTACAGAAAATTATGCTGCCTGCTTATGCTGCCGGTGCGACGTTGTTTAACCGGCTCGTACCTACTTACGCACACAGAGGGGGAGAAGGAGCCGGCTCGCTTCACCACCCAACCATAGGGATCATATGGACGGTCCTCCAGCGCGCAAGGTGGACAGCTCCAAATGAAACAATCACGAGCCAGGCAGGGAGGCCCGGCAGTTGGACGCGGCGTTGAACGTCTAGTGTACCCGGGTGGCGATAGCAGCGCCCGGCTGAGGTGCGCGGTTCTTCATTCATTTGTGGTCTATTTCCCTGTGCAAGTCACCGTTCTAGCGACGGGTGTGGTCGTCAAACGTTGTGCTCGTGCTGTCCACCGCTGGCTGATGCCCGTTTTGCGATAAGTTGTGCCATTTAGGCGGGTTTGTTAGAGCCATATGGTGGGAACAATGAGCTGTGTATCCTTAATTTGAAACAAATATGACATAGCTCACACTAAACCGAATGTTACGCAATGTCTGCAAGAACGAGAAGAAGAAACAAAACTGTGCCACCAGTTCGGTGGGTCATTGCGCACAAGCTTTCAATTTACTCACCATCCCGTTACTCAAGGCGCTCGTTATCTCGCTGTCAATGATCTCGCAACTGTCCGACTGGAAGCAATAATGGAAGCAGCAGCAGCAGCAGCAGAAACTTGAGGTTTCACAAGAACCTGCCGGTATGTAAATCGAACCCAGAACACCACAATCCGCTGCAAAGCCGACAGGCGATGCGTGGTGGGAGACAACAGACAGGCAGCATAAATGCGAAAGACCGGGCGCCAGCCCATGTCTGCGCGGTTCTTCATTCATTTGTGGTCTATTTCCCTGTGCAAGTCACCGTTCTAGCGACGGGTGTGGTCGTCAAACGTTGTGCTCGTGCTGTCCACCGCTGGCTGATGCCCGTTTTGCGATAAGTTGTGCCATTTAGGCGGGTTTGTTAGAGCCATATGGTGGGAACAATGAGCTGTGTATCCTTAATTTGAAACAAATATGACATAGCTCACACTAAACCGAATGTTACGCAATGTCTGCAAGAACGAGAAGAAGAAACAAAACTGTGCCACCAGTTCGGTGGGTCATTGCGCACAAGCTTTCAATTTACTCACCATCCCGTTACTCAAGGCGCTCGTTATCTCGCTGTCAATGATCTCGCAACTGTCCGACTGGAAGCAATAATGGAAGCAGCAGCAGCAGCAGCAGAAACTTGAGGTTTCACAAGAACCTGCCGGTATGTAAATCGAACCCAGAACACCACAATCCGCTGCAAAGCCGACAGGCGATGCGTGGTGGGAGACAACAGACAGGCAGCATAAATGCGAAAGACCGGGCGCCAGCCCATGTCTGCGCGGTTCTTCATTCATTTGTGGTGCTGCTGCCTCCGTTCCTCACGCTCACACAACCTCACCTCACCGGTGTGGCGAGCTGATTATGAATAAAAAT
The DNA here is from genome assembly GCA_002091845.1 of Anopheles cracens. NCBI lineage: Eukaryota > Metazoa > Arthropoda > Insecta > Diptera > Culicidae > Anopheles > Anopheles cracens. Next base: position 39,177 of record KZ072091.1, read on the forward strand.
TAAAGTAGGTAAACCTGTATCCTTAAAAGGAAATCCATAAAAAACGGGCGAATATGCGAGCCTCCTTGTCCTTCTTCGTTCCACCCGGTAGATGATTGGTTCCGTTACGGTGGAGGACGAGCGGGTTGTTTAGCTCACACCGTTCGCAAGGTTGCGCTTATGCTTCACGCTAACGGTGAGGATCGTTTTCGTCGTTTTTGTTGTTGTGTACGTGCGTGTGTGTGTGTGTGTGTTTCCTTTGCCGTCGCACAAGGCTCGGAAATCGAGAGTGATCGAATCGTGGCGCAGGGATCTCGTAGAATGGACCGGCGCGGTTGATGACTGTAATAAAGCTGATGATGATGAAGATGAAGATGATGAGATTCACATGATGCAGAAAATCACGCGATCGCAAGGCTCGCGCGCGCAAATATGTTATGAAACGATTTGCCGCTGCGTAACCGGTGGACAGTTCGAAGGCTGCACGGCAGGATGACGAAAATAGCTAGTGGAAAAAAAATATTAAAAACGAAATAATTTAAACGATAGTAATGAATAGGCGAGTGGAGATAATGATTATGAAAGTGATTTGCAAAACCGATATGAGAGAATGATGAGGGAAGAAGAAGGTATTTTCGATGCAATAAGAGATGAAGAACAGGTGTTTCTTTCTCTTCGGCGAAGAAAGGACTGTTTTTATGGTTTCCTTTTCTTTTTTCCTTGTTTTGAACCATTTGTAGCATTGAAAAGTACTTCTTTTCTATATGAATCTCTTTCAGCAACTTTGATATCAAATAGGCTAACTTTCTTGATGCTGACTTGTTTGGGCTGAATTTTAATCGAGCGAAAGTGACGTTTTGGTTAAAAGATTATAGTTTACAACATCGCACCAACACGCATCAAAACATAAAGTATAATACTTTAGAAGAAGTTACGTCCCGGAAGCTTCACTTTTGAAATTACTTCCAGATTGATAAATTGACTTCAAACACTTGGGGAAATGATTTTTTCCGTTTTTTTTAGTTTGATATTCTATATTTTGATGGATATTCATAAAATTTTATTAAAAACTTAATTTTACCTAATTTTTCATGAAGAAAATTGACTTGAAAGGAGCATTACATGATTTGAACTCTATTGATATCGTTCGCAACGAAAGATTTATTGAATATATTAATAAGGTGAATGTAGTAATCGAACAGCATCCTAGACACTTTTTTATAAAAGCTTCATAATATATGTACTGTTGATGATTTTTTTGAAAGCAGTGATTTTTTTTCAATTTTCTCTGGAATGCGCTAATGATCGTTTTGCACCGGCTGGCAGATTAGCTTCCATCAGGTGCGTCCTGTTGCTCTTCCACCGTCCTGGCTCGTGCGATGTAAACGATTAAGATCGGCATACGGCAGTAGGATCGTGCAACGCACTGCACAACAACTAAGGGTTTTCCACGCGCAAGGAGCAGCCATTTCGTTATCAACCACATTATAAGTATAACTAACAGGACGGACACGGCCATGCGCAGCCGGTTTTTGTCGGCGGTCAGTAACTTACAAGGCGGTGCTCATAATAATGCACATTAGCCAACCACTCAGCACGCGGCGGCGGTGGCGTTACCGCGGATCATCCGAAGCTTCCGAGCGGCGCTAAGATTTGCAGCTTACGATTAAACTCTCACGCCAACCGGTTCACCGGGCGCCTCTCACGGCAGGGCACAAACATCGGACACACTTACCCGCTTCGTTAACCACCGTATGCGAAGGCAGAAAAAGAAGAAGAAGCCCTCTCGCACTCGAGGAGCATATGCAGACGACGCATGCGCGCACGACCGCGTGATTCTCCTAAGCAGATAAAGTAAGGTGTTTACAGAAAATTATGCTGCCTGCTTATGCTGCCGGTGCGACGTTGTTTAACCGGCTCGTACCTACTTACGCACACAGAGGGGGAGAAGGAGCCGGCTCGCTTCACCACCCAACCATAGGGATCATATGGACGGTCCTCCAGCGCGCAAGGTGGACAGCTCCAAATGAAACAATCACGAGCCAGGCGGGTGACCTCCTCTCCCCACGGAGCCGGCCTGTTGCGCACGCAATAAATCGATCCCGTGAGGTGGCGTGTTGCGACTTGATTAGTAGACTGCGTTGTTTAGGGTGGCCTGTAACGAGATAACGCGCGCGCTTTCAGGGCGATTGAGCTTTTTTGCTGTTGTTGCAAAACTCGATTAAATTTAAGGTTCACCAGCGGAAGGCAACAAAAAAAAGGATCGTGCTTCATTAATTAGGATGCTGATCGCGCACTGCTCGCGCCTTCGAGCGCTTCGTCACGAAGCGAACACGAAGTCGGTCGGTTGGTAAAGTTCTGTATCGTTTGCCGTTGGATGGTAGGATTGTTTTTTTTGCTCTCTTGCTTTTCCAAGCTGTTGCTCCGATTTGGTCACCTCTTCCGGCCATTCCGGGGAGAGGTGCGCAGCAGTTTGGTTTTTAATCATAATTAATTCAATTATCCCCGACCCAATTCCCCCGCCAGCGGGCTGAGAAAGTCCCCCGAGCTTCGACAGCGTTTGGCGCAGCCGGCCGGTAAAGTGTCGCCAACATGCCCGCGGAACTCGTGCTCGCAGCAGCGCAGCAGTACAGAAGTTGTGTTGGCAAGTGGTTCAGCGGTTGCGAGATTTGCATATGAAAGCAAAAAAGACCGCCAATGTCGGTGCCGATGTCGCGTAGTCACCGAGGGTGAACCCTAACGCATGTGAGGAGGAGCTGAACTTGAGTGAGCATTACATTCGGGTGTTGATTACTGTTCTTGGAGCATGGAAAACTACTGGTATTGTTGAATAAAATCACTTAGTTTGTGAAAAGTTGTTAAGCTGACTGTCTTTATTTCCAGGAATATATTTCATGACTAACTTGATGAAAGCTTTTAATTGTTTTTCGTACCCAATATTATGATACAACAAGAGAACAATGAACAAATTAAAATTATATTGATTAGCCTCTTTGTTTTTGTCTATTCCATTCTCTTATAGAGCCTCCCTATATTTATTAATTATTTATTTTCGATTTTATTTACAAATAAAGTCACTTTTTACACCCTACGTCCGATTTCATGTACGCACAATTCGTTTACATCCCCTGCGAACCATGATAAACGGTGGTGACCGAGGTGACAACCCACTAAACATGGGCAAAAGCGGGCGCGAACAGCGCAGCCCCTCGGCACGATTTTCACCACGACCCCTGGTCTGTTAAACGCTTCACAGCCATTCTAGTGGAAGGTGTTGGGTTTTTTTTTCGCTTGCTGCCGTTGTTATTATTTGTACCTTAATTTTTCTTCCCGCTGTCAGCCGAAGCTTGGCAGGTCGGCTAAAAAACAAGAAAAAGAGATCATGAGTTAATTAAGTTATAGCGACGCCACTAGAAGCGCAAGCTTACACACAAGCGAGCGCTTTAGTGTTGCCAATTTTGTTGTTTTTTTTGTTGTTGCGATCGCTGTTGTTGACTCGATTTCACTTACGAACGTTTTGAAAACAGCGATTAAGGCGGCAATGAGTGTGTCATTTTAGTGCTGCGCTCTGGAATGTGATTATAATGACGTTCAGGGTTGTATTTTCGTGTTTTTTATTTACCAACGGATGGAGTTTTCTGCAGCTTTTCTTTTGGTTTCGAAACAAGAACAACGGGTATTCGAACATAAAGATGTTAACGTTGGAGAACTTTTTCTTCGTATAAAAACTCTCCATAATCTAAATGCATTTTAGAAATGATTTTATTATCAAATTATATTGCAGAAAATCATAAAAAACCGTGCTGCACCCAAACGATCGCAAAAAATAATCTAAATTTTATCGCTTCCTGCAGAATTCAGATCGAAAATTCCAATCAACCGGCAAGCGAACCAGTATCGGCCGCATTACGTGCCCGTTTCGCCTTGTGAGTGGCTCATAAAAATAATCAAACCGAATAATTGTGCATCGTTAGCGTAATGCTGCGGTTCAAAAGGTCCAATAAAACGAAGCCGTTCCGATTGCCCCGGCCGCCCATTAACAGTTGGTTAACCGTAATGCCGTTCGGTTTGTGCGGCCTTTCTTTAATTGTTTTTTCACTTTTGCCTGTGACGGTCGGGCGAGCGCGCGCGAGCACACGCTCACACCGGTGGTTGGCTGTCCCGACACCGATGCACCCCGATCGGTTATGTCCGCCGTTTCGACATGTGATTTGTCTGGAGTCAGCACCGGTGGTAATCATTTCCCTCCGGCCTTCGCCCTCCTCCCGTATCGTTGCACCGGGCACGATCGAATCGATTCGAAAACCGTTTTGATGGAATGACCACAAGAGAAGCACCCGTGGCAAATCGCCCGCTCGTAGTTTAGTCGTGCGAACAAATATCAATAACAATAAACGGAAGAGTTGCAGCGGGAGAGGAGTTACCAAGAGCAACAACAACACAAAAAAAACACGCCGACAATCTGCACACGAAAATTCGTCGCTCGGCGCGAATGAAACGCAAAGCTACACCCAAACCCAGCCGGGCCGTGGATCTCCCAGGGGCGCAGGACGGGCTGCGCGAAAACTACACGCTCGTCGCCGACCGACACGGGAACATCACGGGCGCAAAATGGCAGACGCACACACACACGCGCGCGAACACAGAAAGGCTCGCACAAAGTTCGGGGCGAGCGATCGGGCGGACCACCGGCGATGCGGCCGTTTCGACCGTCGATGGCCGTAGCTCTTTAGCGTTGCTGAGTGATGGTAAATGTACCAGATATTCGACACGCGGTTAAATAAACGGTCCGTACGAAAAAAAAGCAACACAACCTGCAGGACCTCCCAATGGGATTGGGCTGAAGGGGGGGCGCGTGAGTGCTATTGGATGCGCCCTGAACGCAATGAGCCCGTTCCGTACGCACTCGCATCTACGCGGAACTGGCGCGCAATTTATAGGATCAATAAATTCCGCGATCACTTTTGCGGTCGCAGGGATTAACAGGGCACTTGACAGGGTCGGGTTGTGTTGGATCCCGCCATGCAGAGGACCCATGGAAAGGGGGTTGGAATAAACATTTAATTCGCGGTTTGGACGTGGGATGCTAGAGCACACCGCCACAAGTGTGAGGTTCGTCGCTTGCGGAAAGTCATTCGTTTGCTCTCTATGACAACATTTCAATTTTCGTGCGACTTCGCACAATAAACGGGTTGAAAAAAAACCTCCCCCGTGAGGGTTTGTAATGTATCTGGCTGTTAAGTTTTGTTTTTCGTTTGGTCAGCCGGGATGTAAATAATTCTGCCGTCTTCGTGCCTTCTCCACGGGTGTCTTTGTTTGCTCTGGCCGAAGCCAAAGCAAACGGTACCGCACCCGGGAGGCGCCTTCACGCATGGGAGTGCTGCTTCACGCAATAAACTAATTGATTTGTCGTAAAACTGTCGATGCTCGGCGGTGGACGCGCCTGCGTGGGATAACGTTTGCCGGAACGTTGCACTCGAACGAGAGCGTCTTGCGCGCGATCAGGTGAGCGCTGGAGGCCAGTGCGTTGCGTTATGGCGATCGTTTATACATTTTCGTCTGGCGTTCCCTGCTCGAATGCGAGTATTAAGTGGTGGAGATAAATTGATTACGAAGCTAAAAGGGCCTGCACGTCTGTGTGGCCCTTTTTCCGGTGCTTTTCCTTCCCAGCAGTGGCACCTTCCGCAGCGGCTAATGAATGCAGCAACTAAATAATTTAATAAGTCCTCCAATATGGAGCGGCCGCAAGGGCGCATGGCCGCACAGAAGGCGTTTCGGCTAGGAAATCCTGCCCCGAGAAGGCCCGAAGCGGACAGAAAAATGGGGAAGATTGCTATTGCCGCGCTGAGCATGATGAGGCTGCTGCACACCCTAATGTCTTCATAGCCGGTAATTTGGAGCTCTTGCGAACGATCGACATGGTCGCCGGGAGGGGCCGCTCGGTCCGGCCAAAGTGCCATAAAACTTAACTGCACTAGCACAATCGTCAATTACTCGCCGGTACCGGGGCGAGTGTATAATTTGCCAGGCTGCCCCATCCACCGGCCATTGAAAACTGTGGCAAATAAATCAATTAACCCGCGCCGTGGTTTAGGGCCGGCCCAGGATCGTACGTACGACATCCTGCGTGCGTATGTTGCCGGCGCACCGTACGATGGATTGCATCCGCAGCCGGTCGCACACCGATCGATCGATCGATCGAGCGCGGCCGGAGCTCACATGCTGGGCCTCTTGGGTGGCGCTACAACTGCGATCGCTGGGAAATTTGGTAGCCCTTTCGCAGATTTGGGTCGAAGCTACTACGGTGCGTTTTTTTTTTTATTATTATAAAAGTCCGTCTGTCCACGCCGATCGAAGCCGTTGAAACGAGCCAATGGAAAACAATCACTCAAAATGACTCTGTGCGAGTAAATTATTAGTTTCGCGTAGGGCTCGCCTGCAAATCGCCCCCCACCGTGCGGGTTGGCTGATCTGTTTTGGGGGCGAGATTTATGAACGTTTTAAGCTCGATTATGGCTTATTGAGGGAAACAGTAGCCGCGTGTAGCGATACCACCATAATGCCAATAACAACGACGGGAAATCGGGCTCAGCCATC
>KZ072091.1:45762-59021 GCA_002091845.1 Anopheles cracens
GAAGGCCCGAAGCGGACAGAAAAATGGGGAAGATTGCTATTGCCGCGCTGAGCATGATGAGGCTGCTGCACACCCTAATGTCTTCATAGCCGGTAATTTGGAGCTCTTGCGAACGATCGACCTGAACGCCGGGAGGGGCCGCTCGGTCCGGCCAAAGTGCCATAAAACTTAACTGCACTAGCACAATCGTCAATTACTCGCCGGTACCGGGGCGAGTGTATAATTTGCCAGGCTGCCCCATCCACCGGCCATTGAAAACTGTGGCAAATAAATCAATTAACCCGCGCCGTGGTTTAGGGCCGGCCCAGGATCGTACGTACGACATCCTGCGTGCGTATGTTGCCGGCGCACCGTACGATGGATTGCATCCGCAGCCGGTCGCACACCGATCGATCGATCGATCGAGCGCGGCCGGAGCTCACATGCTGGGCCTCTTGGGTGGCGCTACAACTGCGATCGCTGGGAAATTTGGTAGCCCTTTCGCAGATTTGGGTCGAAGCTACTACGGTGCGTTTTTTTTTTTATTATTATAAAAGTCCGTCTGTCCACGCCGATCGAAGCCGTTGAAACGAGCCAATGGAAAACAATCACTCAAAATGACTCTGTGCGAGTAAATTATTAGTTTCGCGTAGGGCTCGCCTGCAAATCGCCCCCCACCGTGCGGGTTGGCTGATCTGTTTTGGGGGCGAGATTTATGAACGTTTTAAGCTCGATTATGGCTTATTGAGGGAAACAGTAGCCGCGTGTAGCGATACCACCATAATGCCAATAACAACGACGGGAAATCGGGCTCAGCCATCTTCGGTACAGCCGATCACTCCCGCGGTGATAGTAATCGGTGAAAAGATCATCAGAAGCACAGCACAGCGGAAATAAATCAGCGAACCAACGTCACAGCGGGCCATTTCGGTGGCTTGTCATGCTACTGGATTGGTTGGTTTGGATGTGTGTTTCTTCGTTTGTTTGTTTTCAACGTTTGGCAAACCAGCTCTGGACGAGTGATTAGTCAAGCGAGCTTGACAGTGAATTTAAATTAGGGCAGATATATGCGACGCGAAGAAGGAAAGTCTTAAGACGAATAAACAAGATCCTCATAACAACGAGCGGAATAGGTCAAAAACAATTGTTCCTAGTTTTCTTCCCTCGATTCCTTGTCTCTCTTGTCTCTTCAGAACAGGAATTTCACTTTCAATGATATTCTTCTTAAAGGGGTAAGAGAGAGTCTTCGATGAAGAGTCTTCTTTCGAAAGAGAGTGAGTTCCATTTCCAATCCGTTTAACGGATCCACGATCGCTCTTTGTTGGATCGTGACATGATCATTCGGATTCGCTCTCCACGATCCGAACGAAACAAGTCGCGTGAGCTCCGGTGAGTACGATCGGTGTGACGGAAACGAACCCCTTCCAGTTCTTCCTTCGATGCTAAAGACATAAATTTCAATTTTTTTAAATAATTTGGCGAAGAATCCTATTTGCATCGTATCCTTGCTGCCTAAAAGCCCTTTTGTATAGATTTATTTAGACACTCTTCCCGCTTGCTTATCGAAGTGTATGATGAAGTGTGCTCTTCACCGCCGTGCGCAGCAATTTAATGCTTAAACTACTCCGAATACCATCGGCATCGTTTGCGTCGCGTATCGCGACTCATATCGCCCCACCGATCGAAAGCAGGCGCAATTCAGCAATCCGACGACACTTGTAGCCAGACTCTAATTTGGCATTATCATAAAAATGTGTCCCTTCCCTTCGCGGGCCGGTTTTGGGGCCGCCTGCCGGCAGGGAAAGGCAGGTCCGGTTCGTTTGTTTGTTCATTCATTCATTCGGACCTCTCTTAAATAGTCACGAGAGCATAATTATGGGCGCGCAATTGTGGTCCTGGTGGACGGACTGTGTGCGGTGGGAAGCAGGGCCAGAGCAGGCCGGCCCCGTCGGCATGAAGATAAAATTATCTTTTTCCTGATCGAATTTCGAGTACCGCCGGGCTGCTTATGCTGGCGGTATTTGTTTTTTCACTGTTTACTTTTTTTTGTCTGGTTCCCGGCTGGCGTTCAAGGGACGGAGGGAAGTTTTTTTTATTGTCGGTTGCCGGTTATGTTTGCTTTCGGAGAGGAATCCGAACGCATACCATCGATCCACCTATGGACGTTGGAATGACGGGTTGAGTGGCATTACAATTCGCGATACGGTTCCCCTACGCATTGCTGTCGGTGTGGGTGCGGCAAAATCTACACGGTGCTCGAAAGAAAGAGAAGGGGTTCGTTTAATGAAGTGAAATAAAACATTCGTATAGATATAAAGACTTTTGTATTTACATTTGAAAACAAAAGCATTGAAAAAAGTAAAAATATTGATTCTTTGCTTTACTTATGAAACTTCTTAAAATATGTACAATTTATCTAAATTGTTATCTTTCTTATAAAAGAATGACTTTTTTTCCTTTTTTGCAAGTACGTACAAAGCTTTTGTTAATAGCTTCTTTATTTAATATAAGAAAAACAACTAGTTGATAGCAAAAAGAATGGCAAAGAATGGGAAAAAGGGATGGATTCTTGATTATAAAAAGAACCACCAGGCATAAAATTACTAGTGCAGGCCGATTCGATTAAATCCATCTGCTGCAAAAGATTTTAAACTTGCTTTTAGCTCCATACTAGAAGCAACCATCGCATCCCAGAACAGAACCGCAGCGTTGTCATAACGTTTACAGCCGATTACGAGCTAATCGATGGTAATGAAGTGACCGATGCAACAGCGATGCCCCAAGCGAGGTTGATAACCGATCGATTGTTGGGATTGAATATTCATTGAACCTACTGCTGGTCCTAACGAACCGGGCTAAGGGCTCGAGTAGGAAGCACACAAACGGTACATTGCCGGGTGGGATGTTGGAACGAAGTGTTGCTGCTGGAAGCTCCGTTAGGTGTCCTATCCCGCGGCAACAACGTTGGCCACCAGCAACGAGGTCCCGCAGGTCACGGACAGGGCTCATCGCAAGGGGGAAAATCGCCAAAAAGATAATACTGGTCCGAAGTTCCTGGGGTCGTAGGGATGGAAAATATTCCACGATTGTTTTGGCCGGTTTTTGCCTGGAAAAGCTTGGAACGGGAAGCAGAGATCGTGATCCGTGTGATAGAGCGTGACGCTTTGCAAGCGATATCGGGGTTGCATTAATTATGATGGATGAAGAAAGGTTTCACGATAACTACGAGAAGTTGTAGCTTCGGGGAAGAAAATGTTACAAAATTGACAATATTAATAGGCATTGCTTTTAGCGTGCGCTTTTTTATTTCATCCACATGCCTTCAAGCGATTCCCCGATTCGATCACTGAAAGCATCTCAGCGTAATACGAATTAATAAACAAACCCGCTCCGGTGCATCCGTTTGATCGCAGCCCGGCACAAACGGCGGAAGAAAAAACAGCACTTCTAGCCCGCTGGCGATGCGGTGGCGCAGTAATTAAACATTCAAGCCTCATTGAAAACGAAAACCCGTTGCGTTGCGTGCAATCGAAAGACACTAATTGCGCCCGGTGCCCCGGTTGCCGGAGGACATTCGGGCATTCGGCCGGCCGGCCCGAGGACGAGGTCGCCCCGGCGAAAGAAGGAAAAAAACTCAATCACGCTGCACTAATAACTCTATTCGGTTCTTTTTTCCCTCGTTCCATGCTCGTTTTGTTTGTCCGCAATTCGGTGGGTTTTGATTTGCAAACTGTGGTGGCATTTTATACCGAGGCTTACGCCCCGAGTGCAACCGTTCAAGGAGACGCGCATAATGGAGACGCTTCGCTGCGGTGGACACATTTGCGCAAAGACGCGCGCACTTAATTTAATTCAACTTTAATAACGTCGGATACCCTTTCGGCTCGGGGAGGCCTGACACAGGGGGAGTGGACCTGGCGGCGCGTAATGGCGCCATTTGTCTGTCATGTTCGCGAGGTTTGGCTGGCCTGTTAGGACAGGCGTTGACTACGTTGAGATGCGTCCGACTGCCGGTGCCGGACCGTCGCGAGCAGAAGCTCGTCGGGGATGGCGCAGCGTGGCAGCAGAAACAGTGGTTGAATGATGTGTTTGAGCAATGTTCACGGTCCTGCACGGTCCGCGCATGCCTTGGTCCGCATGTTTTCGGGACGTGCTGCGGCACTGCAGCGAAATAAGTGATATTGTAATAGGTAAATCACGACCGGGCGCAATGGGAGCTGCATACGAGCTCTTTTCTTCTGCTCTAGCCCCTCTAGGATCGTTAATCGGGTGGAAGGACAACACTAGATGAGCGGAACAGCCCGGGAGAAGCATGCATGCGGACCAATGTTCACCGCTCGTACAAGCCAACTAGCGTTCGAGCAAGCATTAAATCATAAATTATGCGCATATAAAAGTATTTAGACGCTGTTCGACACGACACGCAACGTGATGTTTATCTGTTTCGTTTTTTTTTCGCTTCTCTTTGCAAAACTTAACCAGCCCGTGCTTTGTTTTCCCTCGTTGAGGTGAGAACCGAACCGCTGTTCGGCACAGCATGGCGCCCGCCCGGAGTGGCAAACTAATCGCACGAAACCTCGGCACCGGAATGCGAGCGTTGCGGGTGCGGAAATGTGTGACCGACCGTTTTGGGGCCATGCAAATATTTTAATCAACCGCACCGTGTACCGTGCGCACGATTTCTGGCTCTAATTCAATTTAAAATGTTCCACTTTTTCTGTGTGTTGCGTACGATGGGGCACGCACGCGATTAGTCATCGTGTGGCAGAGGGGAAATTGCGTTTAACGCACCCCTTTTCGACGGTTGTGGACTTCGGATCGATGCTGCCGATTTACATACAAATTAGCTACAAACTTGGAGTGACGGAGCGCAAATGAAATCGAATGTGTGCCATCTCCTCCCGGTGCACGTACTGGACGCAGAAGAAAACGAACCCAGTCGGGAAAGCCGCCTCGGACATCGATCAGCACGCGAGCGAGTATGGTAGACAGATCGTAATGGGTGCCGTGTTTAAAATGTTTCATGTTTTAAAGTGTAATAAATTGCACCGGCCCCAGCTCGCGCCGAGAACAAGTGATCGCCAAATTGGATTTAAGTACTCGCGGACGAAGCAAACCCCCGGGTTCGCGACAAAGGTGTGTTCCGTTTCGAGCCCAGTTTTGCCTTACCGCGTGGGGGCCTGGGAAAGTACGGCGCACACTGTCGCCGAGTGTCAGTAAACGCATGTTTTTCGGTGTGTATGAAAATGAATATATACGATCGATAAAATGGGTTTTATATCAATCGATAGGGTGCAGCGCGCGAGAGTGTGTTTTCTGTTTTTTATCGACCACCTTTTTGCAGATTTGGCGTCGCGCCAGTTGACAACTGCTAATGATCGTGAGAAATTACGTTTTCGTGCATTCTCGCAGGCTTCGGGGTGGGTAGTAGATTAAGGAGTTTATCTGTTCTGGAGCAGCTGTTGCATAATGGGTTAGGAAGCTTCAGCCACATAAGATACTGGGGTTTAATTAAATTTGAATTTTCAACAATAAAAATATCACGTTATAAGCTTTACACTTTTGCTGACAATAAGTATTTGTGTGAAAATATGAAAAAGTAAAAAAAATCTTTTTTTTTATTCGTTCAATTTAAAAAGGAATACATAATATAAAAATAAAATAATTAAGAAAATAGAGAAACAATGGAGGAACGTAGTTTACATAAAGTCCGCAACAAATCCATTGCTTTTTTCCTCCCTTTCTTCAGTTTCGTAAGTCCAACCTACAAGGATCTTTAAAGGGAACGTTATAGTGTGTAATGTTTTCTTGTGAAAAGTTTATTTATTATGGAATTATGAAAAATATGATCCTGATTATTGATTTTTTTTCAACTCTTATGTCAACTACTGTCCTAACAATTGTGTGAGCTTCTGTGAGGACCATGTCGATCCGCTTAGTCCACTTTGATGACTTCCAACCTTTTTTGGTGAATTTCAAATCAACAGGTAAATTTTCTTTTCATACAAAATTAAGCTTAAATTGATTGCAATAATTGTTTTATTTTTTATTATTTATACATACAAGGATCTTTAAAGGGAACGTTATAGTGTGTAATGTTTTCTTGTAAAAAGGTATAATAAAAATACTATAAATTACTATATAAATTGACAAGGTTTTCTTGTAAAATTATACTATAAATAATTGAGCATCTAATTCTTTTTGCATCATACACATAAACTGTTATGTCTATATGTCTCCAATAAGTAACCAAGAAACTCTATTAAACAACCCTTTTCCACTTGGTCACTAATATGATATACTTAGATTTACCATATCGCACGATTGCATACTGTTGTCGATCGTTGCACCTACAAGTAGTTGCATTTCAGCAGCCAAAGGTCGAATTCCGGGTTGCATTGCTCGACTCGAGCCTTTTAATCCACACCGCCCAGCCGTAGCAGGGCCGCTCAACCCCCGATCAGGCGGTCATTTTTTTGTACGTATTTTGTTAATTGCGAGTCATGGTTCTCCCACCCGGTGCGCTTTCTGGATGGTGACTGCTGGTTTCTGAATGGCGACCGCGATCGATGCTCTAACGCGACCCGTATTCTACGCTCCGAGCCACCGCGCACCCAAGGCCTGGAGGAGGCACTACAATGTGCTAAGTGCATTCGATAATTGAAAAATTACTCACCGGTCGGCGCTGCCCCGTAAACCGTTTGATAAGAGACCGCCACCGGCTGCGAATCGAGTTTTACGGGCGCGCGGACTCGCCACTCGGGGGTTGACAGTTCGCTGTCGTTCCTGTACTGTAACCTGTCACCGGGGTGGCTCGTTCGGCAGGCCGCGAGCCGTGACGTTCTTAGTGCCGGCGACATGATTCCAGCGCCGCCGTCCCCGCTGGCGCTGCTGCTGCACCCTCGCAACGGATGGTGCAATATCCATTAACATAGCTGTTCACGGCTGCTGTCCGGTGGCTTGCATTAGGGTGGCGCGGTTCAAGTTCGATGGATTTGCTAAAACTTCAAATCTTGCCCCTTGCGAGGTTGGCTCGTTCGGGGTGAGTCAGCTGCGCCGCCAAGGCACGTGGGTGGGCGGAAATGTATGATTATCCTAATAATTGCGGACGGTAGCCGGGCTCGCGCTGACGTGTGTAATTGATGAGGCCGATCCTGTGGCCCGGGACGACGACGAGACGAGACGGTTTCGAGTTTGGCCTGGCCTGGCCCACCGGCGATATGGACGCGGACTGATTAAAGAGCGGGCACGTATGCTGCTAAGTGATTGTTATTTTTATTTTTTTTCGCTTGCTGCCGTTGTTATTATTTGTACCTTAATTTTTCTTCCCGCTGTCAGCCGAAGCTTGGCAGGTCGGCTAAAAAACAAGAAAAAGAGATCATGAGTTAATTAAGTTATAGCGACGCCACTAGAAGCGCAAGCTTACACACAAGCGAGCGCTTTAGTGTTGCCAATTTTGTTGTTTTTTTTGTTGTTGCGATCGCTGTTGTTGACTCGATTTCACTTACGAACGTTTTGAAAACAGCGATTAAGGCGGCAATGAGTGTGTCATTTTAGTGCTGCGCTCTGGAATGTGATTATAATGACGTTCAGGGTTGTATTTTCGTGTTTTTTATTTACCAACGGATGGAGTTTTCTGCAGCTTTTCTTTTGGTTTCGAAACAAGAACAACGGGTATTCGAACATAAAGATGTTAACGTTGGAGAACTTTTTCTTCGTATAAAAACTCTCCATAATCTAAATGCATTTTAGAAATGATTTTATTATCAAATTATATTGCAGAAAATCATAAAAAACCGTGCTGCACCCAAACGATCGCAAAAAATAATCTAAATTTTATCGCTTCCTGCAGAATTCAGATCGAAAATTCCAATCAACCGGCAAGCGAACCAGTATCGGCCGCATTACGTGCCCGTTTCGCCTTGTGAGTGGCTCATAAAAATAATCAAACCGAATAATTGTGCATCGTTAGCGTAATGCTGCGGTTCAAAAGGTCCAATAAAACGAAGCCGTTCCGATTGCCCCGGCCGCCCATTAACAGTTGGTTAACCGTAATGCCGTTCGGTTTGTGCGGCCTTTCTTTAATTGTTTTTTCACTTTTGCCTGTGACGGTCGGGCGAGCGCGCGCGAGCACACGCTCACACCGGTGGTTGGCTGTCCCGACACCGATGCACCCCGATCGGTTATGTCCGCCGTTTCGACATGTGATTTGTCTGGAGAGAATATATTTCATGACTAACTTGATGAAAGCTTTTAATTGTTTTTCGTACCCAATATTATGATACAACAAGAGAACAATGAACAAATTAAAATTATATTGATTAGCCTCTTTGTTTTTGTCTATTCCATTCTCTTATAGAGCCTCCCTATATTTATTAATTATTTATTTTCGATTTTATTTACAAATAAAGTCACTTTTTACACCCTACGTCCGATTTCATGTACGCACAATTCGTTTACATCCCCTGCGAACCATGATAAACGGTGGTGACCGAGGTGACAACCCACTAAACATGGGCAAAAGCGGGCGCGAACAGCGCAGCCCCTCGGCACGATTTTCACCACGACCCCTGGTCTGTTAAACGCTTCACAGCCATTCTAGTGGAAGGTGTTGGGTTTTTTTTTCGCTTGCTGCCGTTGTTATTATTTGTACCTTAATTTTTCTTCCCGCTGTCAGCCGAAGCTTGGCAGGTCGGCTAAAAAACAAGAAAAATTAGACAGCGAGACATGCAATAAACGGTGCAGAATGCGAAATAGTCAAACAAGTGTCGCAGCCGCCGTGGTGCGGCTGGCTCAACTGGGGACGTCCGTGCCGCGCGGTGTCGGCGAAATGTGATCATTAATCGTCACACATCTCCCGGAGGCACATCTCCCTCGTCTCGCATTAGATCGCTCTCTCGCACTCCCGCTGGTACGAAACCCGCTAAAATGGGCGACCCTCTCCCCACGGAGCCGGCCTGTTGCGCACGCAATAAATCGATCCCGTGAGGTGGCGTGTTGCGACTTGATTAGTAGACTGCGTTGTTTAGGGTGGCCTGTAACGAGATAGCGCGCGCGCTTTCTGGGCGATTGAGCTTTTTTTCTGTTGTTGCAAAACTCGATTAAATTTAAGGTTCACCATCGGGAGGCAACAAAAAAAAAGGATCGTGCTTCATTAATTAGGATGCTGATCGCGCACTGCTCGCGCCTTCGAGCGCTTCGTCACGAAGCGAACACGAAGTCGGTCGGTTGGTAAAGTTCTGTATCGTTTGCCGTTGGATGGTAGGATTGTTTTTTTTGCTCTCTTGCTTTTCCAAGCTGTTGCTCCGATTTGGTCACCTCTTCCGGCCATTCCGGGGAGAGGTGCGCAGCAGTTTGGTTTTTAATCATAATTAATTCAATTATCCCCGACCCAATTCCCCCGCCAGCGGGCTGAGAAAGTCCCCCGAGCTTCGACAGCGTTTGGCGCAGCCGGCCGGTAAAGTGTCGCCAACATGCCCGCGGAACTCGTGCTCGCAGCAGCGCAGCAGTACAGAAGTTGTGTTGGCAAGTGGTTCAGCGGTTGCGAGATTTGCATATGAAAGCAAAAAAGACCGCCAATGTCGGTGCCGATGTCGCGTAGTCACCGAGGGTGAACCCTAACGCATGTGAGGAGGAGCTGAACTTGAGTGAGCATTACATTCGGGTGTTGATTACTGTTCTTGGAGCATGGAAAACTACTGGTATTGTTGAATAGAATCACTTAGTTTGTGTAAAGTTGTTAAGCTGACTGTCTTTATTTCCAAGAATATATTTCATGACTAACTTGATGAAAGCTTTTAATTGTTTTTCGTACCCAATATTATGATACAACAAGAGAACAATGAATCCCGATCCTAAAGCGCCTGTTGCGCCCGAAGGTTGCGGACGTTTGTGTTGAAAATATAATTAATTATATAAATTAATTAAGTTTCTTTTTAATTAGACAGCGAGACATGCAATAAACGGTGCAGAATGCGAAATAGTCAAACAAGTGTCGCAGCCGCCGTGGTGCGGCTGGCTCCACTGGGGACGTCCGTGCCGCGCGGTGTCGGCGAAATGTGATCATTAATCGTCACACATCTCCCGGAGGCACATCTCCCTCGTCTCGCATTAGATCGCTCTCTCGCACTCCCGCTGGTACGAAACCCGCTAAAAAGACAATCTATAAATCTTGTTCGCTCGCGGTGCAGATTGGTCGTTTTTATTCGTTGGTTTTTACAAGCCAAATGAAACTAATCAGCAAGCGGTGCCTGTGAGCGGCAGCAAAAACAGAGAGGCACGTGGCATGCTGCGATGGTTCGTTGGTGGGGTTTCAGCGTGGCACATTGGTTTTAAAGGGAAACAGCCACCGGTGCAAAGGAATTTGTTTTGATTCGGTTGCGTGGCTTTAAATTATGAAGTATGCTGTATGAACATTTGTTAAAGACGTAATACATAATGATTTATTTCCATAACTGCACTATGGAATGTTTCTATGAAGAATGATAGGAAAGTTGATAATCGTATAATCGTAAGTTCTGAATCATTTGAATTGAATGTGGAATGATTGTAGTTATAGAAAAACTTCAATTACGCTTATTATAATACTATGAAGAGAATATTAAAAATAAAATAAACTATTCCATTTATTCTGTTTTAATTCGAATTTACATGCATTACTTGTGAATTTATATTTCTACTAGTAATTTAATATTGCGATCAACAAACTAATCATATAAACTCCAATCAAGTCATCACTTAAAAAACATTTAAACTGAATTTGGCATATAAAATATACATAAAAGTGCTAAAAGACAATCAGAATGAAATGTTTTAAGAGGAAACTCACACCGGTGGTTGGCTGTCCCGACACCGATGCACCCCGATCGGTTATGTCCGCCGTTTCGACATGTGATTTGTCTGGAGCCAGCACCGGTGGTAATCATTTCCCTCCGGCCTTCCCTCGCCTCGCCCGTATCGCCGCACCGAGCACGATCGAATCGATTCGAAAACCGTTTTGATGGAATGACCACAAGAGAAGCACCCGTGGCAAATCGCCCGCTCGTAGTTTAGTCGTGCGAACAAATATCAATAACAATAAACGGAAGAGTTGCAGCGGGAGAGGAGTTACCAAGAGCAACAACAACACAAAAAAAACACGCCGACAATCTGCACACGAAAATTCGTCGCTCGGCGCGAATGAAACGCAAAGCTACACCCAAACCCAGCCGGGCCGTGGATCTCCCAGGGGCGCAGGACGGGCTGCGCGAAAACTACACGCTCGTCGCCGACCGACACGGGAACATCACGGGCGCAAAATGGCAGACGCACACACACACGCGCGCGAACACAGAAAGGCTCGCACAAAGTTCGGGGCGAGCGATCGGGCGGACCACCGGCGACGCGGCCGTTTCGACCGTCGATGGCCGTAGCTCTTTAGCGATGCTGAGTGATGGTAAATGTACCAGATATTCGACACGCGGTTAAATAAACGGTCCGTACGAGAAAAAAAGCAACACAACCTGCAGGACCTCCCAATGGGATTGGGCTGAAGGGGGGGCGCGTGAGTGCTATTGGATGCGCCCTGAACGCAATGAGCCCGTTCCGTACGCACTCGCATCTACGCGGAACTGGCGCGCAATTTATAGGATCAATAAATTCCGCGATCACTTTTGCGGTCGCAGGGATTAACAGGGCACTTGACAGGGTCGGGTCGGGTTGGTTCCTGCCACGCAGAGGGCCCATAGAAAGAGGGTTGGAATAAACATTTAATTCGCGGTTTGGACGTGGGATGCTAGAGCACACCGCCGCAAGTGTGAGGTTCGTCGCTTGCGGAAAGTCATTCGTTTGCTCTCTATGACAACATTTCAATTTTCGTGTGACTCTGCACAATAAACGGGTTGAAAAAAACCTCCCCCGTGAGGGTTTGTAATGTATCTGGCTGATAAGTTTTGTTTTTCGTTTGGTCAGCCGGGATGTAAATAATTCTGCCGTCTTCGTGCCTTCTCCACGGGTGTCTTTGTTTGCTCTGGCCGAAGCCAAAGCAAACGGTACCGCACCCGGGAGGCGCCTTCACGCATGGGAGTGCTGCTTCACGCAATAAACTAATTGATTTGTCGTAAAACTGTCGATGCTCGGCGGTGGACGCGCCTGCGTGGGATAACGTTTGCCCGAACGTTGCACTCGAACGAGAGCGTCTTGCGCGCGATCAGGTGGGCGCTGGAGGCCAGTGCGTTGCGTTATGGCGATCGTTAATACATTTTCGTCTGGCGTTCCCTGCTCGAATGCGAGTATTAAGTGGTGGAGATAAATTGATTACGAAGCTAAAAGGGCCTGCACGTCTGTGTGGCCCTTTTTCCGGTGCTTTTCCTTCCCAGCAGTGGCACCTTCCGCAGCGGCTAATGAATGCAGCAACTAAATAATTTAATAAGTCCTCCGATATGGAGCGGCCGCAAGGGCGCATGGCCGCACAGAAATCGTTTCGGCTAGGAAATCCTGCCCCGGGAAGGCCCGAAGCGGACAGAAAAATGGGAAAGATTGCTATTGCCGCGCTGAGCATGATGAGGCTGCTGCACACCCTAATGTCTTCATAGCCGGTAATTTGGAGCTCTTGCGAACGATCGACCTGAACGCCGGGAGGGGCCGCTCGGTCCGGCCAAAGTGCCATAAAACTTAACTGCACTAGCACAATCGTCAATTACTCGCCGGTACCGGGGCGAGTGTATAATTTGCCAGGCTGCCCCATCCACCGGCCATTGAAAACTGTGGCAAATAAATCAATTAACCCGCGCCGTGGTTTAGGGCCGGCCCAGGATCGTACGTACGACATCCTGCGTGCGTATGTTGCCGGCGCACCGTACGATGGATTGCATCCGCAGCCGGTCGCACACCGATCGATCGATCGATCGAGCGCGGCCGGAGCTCACATGCTGGGCCTCTTGGGTGGCGCTACAACTGCGATCGCTGGGAAATTTGGTAGCCCTTTCGCAGATTTGGGTCGAAGCTACTACGGTGCGTTTTTTTTATTATTATAAAAGTCCGTCTGTCCACGCCGATCGAAGCCGTTGAAACGAGCCAATGGAAAACAATCACTCAAAATGACTCTGTGCGAGTAAATTATTAGTTTCGCGTAGGGCTCGCCTGCAAATCGCCCCCCACCGTGCGGGTTGGCTGATCTGTTTTGGGGGCGAGATTTATGAACGTTTTAAGCTCGATTATGGCTTATTGAGGGAAACAGTAGCCGCGTGTAGCGATACCACCATAATGCCAATAACAACGACGGGAAATCGGGCTCAGCCATC